>JAOUZG010006274.1:259499-296286 GCA_026289955.1 Argiope argentata
TATCTATCTATCTATCTATCTATCTATCTATCTATCTATCTATCTATATATATATATATATATATATATAAAGGGAGAGTGTGAGCTAATATTATTAATTGGAAAAAAGTTTAACAAAATAAATTATTAATCCTTCAGCTGTGTATCCCACGATTTCCGAGGGTCAACAATCAGTTCATTTTCTGTTACATTTTGCGATTTTCGTATCTAAAACCCTCACTGAGGAAGCCAGTTTCGAATATCTCTCTCGTAGAATATTTACTTTTACGATTACAAAATTTTTATAATCTGACATTATCGCGTAATATATTGTATTAGTTTACATTCTTTGAAATATATTTGAACATCGCATCTAAATAGTTATTTTAAACGCAGCCAGGGTATTAACATATCAAAAATGTGCTGGAATGTTAAACTGAATTGAAAATTTTATTATATTTATTACGTGCACTGCCTAGTGCAGAGAAATATCTGAAGCCGAATCTGACGAGGCCAGTTCCGAATATCTTTCACGTAGCTTCAAAATGGGACGTTCATATAATTACAAAAATTGACTTTTCATTGCTAAAAAAATCTGCTACTTGCATTTTATCGCATCTAAGTCGATATCAGTTGTAGAATCTGCTTTTCATTCATAAATTTCTAAAAACATTTCAAAAATAAAGATTAAAAAAAATTAAAATATTTGATTGCCCAGTAATTATTTGACTCAAAATATGCAACAAATCGAAAGTCAAATATTTGACATTATTCATCGGCGGTTTTTTCGCGACAATAATCCTTTTAATACCACACACAAATAGGCTTCAATTGTTAGCGAAATTTGAATAAATATGTCGCGGACAAAAATATTTTCTAAATATTTATTTAAAAAAGGAGAAAAAAAAACATTTTTCTTGCCATGAAAAAGATGTTACTTCAAAATATCTTAACCCTCAAGCATTTGACTTTTCTCTCTTCCAAAAAAGAAAAAAGGAAGAAAAAAAAAACTTAATTTCTTCGCATCCCACTCACGACAATATCCCTTTTAAAAACCTGCTTCCAATTCTCAAATGTTGAAACGCCTCTCAGTTTGACTTAATCTCGACAAACACGATTACGCATCTAAAAAAAGAAGGCCGCCGAGCCAGAGGCAAAGCCCTTCTTCCTCGTTTTTTCTCCTCCACCACACCATTGGAGGCGCTGCTCCGAGGGAGAGCATAGCAACCGACTCTTGTGGTCGAAGATCTCCTTGGAAGTTGAGGAGGCATTGCCCTTCATTGATTGGAGAGCCGTCTACAGACCGTCTACCCTCTCGATCGAAGGAAAGAAAGGAAGGATGAAAGAAAAGGAGCAAAAAAAGAAAGGAAAGAGGGGAGATTCACGTGATTAAGTATTGTGCACTGCGGGATATTGAAATACCGCCTTTGGGCTGCCTTTAATAACTCTTCCCCCCCTTCCTTTCTACATCATTTCGCGACGCCTTAATGTTTTGCAGGACTTCACTTTCGGAGTTGGATTCCGAGTGATTTTTATCAGTGTTGCGGTTTGTAGCCGTCATGCACCACGACTCCGGAGGTTTCTTTTGTGAGATCTGATTGCTGAGTTGGAGTTGGAAGGAATTAAAATATCTTCACACCCTTTTTATTTGTACGCTGCCTTTTTTTATTTTCCATTCTTTAGAGTTGGAATAAAATGTTAGATAGAAATGGAATTGGATCCATGATTCGTTTTGTTAAAGTGTGCGAGGGATCAATTTAATAGGGTTTTTTTTTTCTTCAACATACCAGATGACTTGTTTCCTGTATTACTTTAAAGATTTTGATGTATCTCGAACAGATGAAGAAAAATTCTGTAATATTTATTTAATCCTCTCGTGATTTCCTCGGGCTAATAGTGCTCGTAATGTATTTGAATAACATTCTTTCCGTTTAAAAAAGAATTATTTGGGCCTATCTAAAAAAATATTCCTATATTTGAGTATAAATTGGCGAAATATTCCATCTAAATTGAGTTTTTAAAACTTTTGCTTTCGGAAGGTTAATAAATTCATGACTTTTCAGAAATGCTAAGTATACTTACTCCTTCAACTTCGGTGACTTATGAAAAATTCTGAATAAAATTGAAAGTTATTGTTAATAAATTTATGTTCATATTTTGCCAGGTCCAAATACAAAGACTAGAAGCTATTTATACGCAATATTATTAATGGCGTCACTAGACAATTTGGATGGGAATATAGAAGCACGATTTCTACGTGATTCAAGCCAAAAATGTTAATTTGACTCTCACGTGTATCCAAAAAATAGTTCCATTTTACTTTCTTTGTTAACAAGATATGCGTTTAGTTGGTACAAAACAATGAATGAAAATTGAAATTCTAGTTTATATAAACAATATTTCATTGAAAATTATCAGCATTAATTTCAAGAAATTTCATCAATAATTTCATAACTAAGTATTCTAGCGTCGTCTGCGTCCCCTTTTCAAATCCACACACAAACACACAAAAAAAGTGTTTTTCGAGTTAAAGAGTTGATTATTGAAAAAAAGAAAGAAAAATTAGATTCAAAATACCTATTTTTGAAAATTTGAATCCCTTTTTTTAATACAGGCTTTGGGATAGTATTTTTTATACTGAATATTTGGGCAAAATCACGTGTAGGAAAAAGTTGAGCCATCTTATTCACGGTCGACAATCCTAATGTTAAACGCTCTACTATAGATCAACTACTGTGCAAACAAATTAGAAACTAATAGAATGTTCTTTCATTGCTCTAAACTGAAGGTTATAAAATGAATTGCTCTTTTAATACAATATTACAAACGAACAAAAGATTTGTAAATTTTGTTTCGCCCTGAATGAAAACGTGAAGTCATGATAACTATCTCCCACTCAGATTCGAAATTACAAAGGGGAAAATTTCTTCACACAGCTGTGCTAATTACCGACTTTTAGTCAATGATGACAGCTGCCGTCTGTATAGAGTCTGCTGTGTTATTTCCAAATCTAAAGATGGATTTTCAAACCATATGAAACAAATTCACACCAAGATGTGGATAAAATTTATCCATGGTATTAAGTTCAACATTGAAAAGGTTTTAAAAACAGACTTTTTTACCCACTCATCTACGAATCGTCAAAAAATTCGAACAGAGATTTTGATTAATCTCTACATCCTAGACCTCCTTGAGTTCAATAAACATATTCTCAGCATTGTTATCAAAGCCCTGTTTTTACTTTCTTTGTCTTTTACAATCTTTTATCCTTAAAGCAACAAATTTTAAACGTCAATGAAAAATTAATGATTTTTTAAAATTTTTGTTGCAAGATAAAAGAAAAATGACATAACTGAATCTGAACACACTTTTTTGATGATGGATTTAAAAGTATAATGAAACCAATTTTTTATTATTTTATCCACAGTTTAAAATATTTTTCTTCCTATAAGAACGTACAAAATTCCTTTTCATAAACAGATAAAACTGAAATATCAGCTCTTTATATGTATTGAATTGAGTAAAACATCGGATATGCTAGCATTATTTTCAAAAAAATTTCACATAAAATTTCTAACATCACATTTACTATGAGAAAACTGGTGTTATTGTTCACGGACAATATGGCATTTTCATCTCACCAAAGAACATCTGCCACTTTAATTTGACGCCAATTTTTTGTTTAAATTATTCGTATTCCATTTTTTTCCCCACCTGTATGAGAGTAACTCTTCACCAAAAAAAGGCACTATGGAAGCACCTGCGTATTTTGAGAATAGACTAAATAAAAATGAAATTCGAACGCTGTTCGCTCAGAAAGGAAGCTTTGTGAAGAAAAAAAAAATAGAACCATCAAGAGGAAAAAAAAATTACTCATTGTAAAACTGTCTAACACACTCTGTCTGAGGATTTCCGCGTATTCAACACTTTCTTCTTAACAATTTTACCGTTCTCCTGTTAGAAACTAAACAGTGACACATCCAGCTATTTTTGAAACAAAGTGGAAAAAGATTTACTTTGCAGTTTTGGTTTCTGCATGACTTATCTTCCTGTTTCTAAGTTACTTTATGCTTTGAGGAAGACTTGAAAAATGTATGTTTATGGACCGAGGAATGTCTGTCTTGTTCACACCCACACGAATTACCACCAGCAGGTGAACAAAATTATATCTTTCGCACTTATGACAGTCTTAGTAACAAAAATGGCTTCCTAAAGATTTCATCAACAGTTTGGGAGATAATTTCCTCTCTCTACGATTAGATGCCAGACTAGTTGTCAAGCATTCTTATTAATTTAAATATTCGACCATGATGGATATGTTTCCAAATGAGTATTCCTTTATTAGGTTAGGTTTTTAAGGTTAGTTTCAAATTAATGAATATTTTATCTCACAATACATATGAGAAAAATTTAAATGTTTGTCTGGAGGAAAAATAGAAGATTCTGTATTTGAATAAAATTCATATTTTAAAGCAACAATCGAAATTGTGCCGTTTAAAATGATTGATAAAAGAACGTAATTAAAAAAATCATCTCGAAATTTGTTATCTTCATCTATAGTGCTAAAAATCAGTCACTGAAGCTAGATCAGTTAGTGGAATCAAATATTTTAAAACGAAATTATTTGAAAAGGAGAGTAAATTTTAAAAAAGAAAAATGGCAAATTAAAAAAACATTGCTTAAATATCAAATTCTTTTAAGTATTTAATTTCTAATTGCTTACTCTGATTTGAAATTTCAATTTGTCAAATCATTTAACAGTTATTGATCAATACTGTTTAATTATTAGGTTTAATTTTATTGTCCTTCCTTGGAATTAAAGAAATGGAATTTATTATTTTTTATTAAAGTCCTATTACATTTTATTTACAGTAGTTTCTAAAATAAATTTCTGTTTCCAGCAAAACTGAAAGACAAATTTTCAACAGTTTTCAACTTCATGATCAATACTTTACAATTCAATTACGACCTAGTTGCTGCAATACAAATTTAATCTTCATAAATGTTAATTAGTATTAGAGAATTCTTCAAAATCAATTTATATTTATGTAAAAATTGCTGTCTTATTTTGAAATATTTTATGTAATCTTTAGTCTTACTGTTTCAATAATTTTGTATTAACAATTTTTTTTCTAATTCCATATATATATATACATACATATCTTCTAGAATCAAATTTACAAATTTTACTTGTTTATTTTTCACATGGACAATTTATGTTCATTAAGTTTTTCTTAAAATTGGTTCTTTTTGTGATAAAGTTTTAAATGGGTGTTTAAATTTTTTCTGCTTGGAGTTTTACTGACGATAGGCTGATAGAATGGCACGTAATATTAAAAAAATCCCTAAGTTTTTAAAATTCAGTAACGTATCAAATGAAAAATAAAGACGCCAGTGCTATAGAATTCCTGCTAATTCTTATTAATTCCAAAATAGTCTTTATAAATAGAATTAACTACATAAAAGTCAAGCTGCTTTCTTAGAAAACTATTAAAGTTAACCTTTAAAACTTGTCATGCTTTCTTAAAATACAGCAATCATCTCTCCATATTTCATTTGAATTGTCGATCATTCCTGTACAAATGTTTTTTCGCACGCGCAGAAGTACTGCAGAGAAAGCAAATGAAAGGCATAAGGGGAAGAACGTTATTTGGGTCAAGAGCACTCGCAATTTCTAGGAAACAGCCTAAAAGTTAAGCTAAAATAAGATGAAAAAGAATAATAACAATACAAAGATTCGCGTGATGCTTGCTTTCTGCTTATTAACCCGTGCACGTGACTGGAATTTGTTGGATAGGAAATGGATTTTCTTCGCTCAAACTGAACAAGATGAAAGGTTGGATATTATTTTCTTGATTTGTTTGGTTGGAAGCGTCTCCTTCATAATCGCAAGCTCATGATTTCGAACGGAGTCAATATTAATGGTGCCGTTTTTCATCATGATGAGGGGACTATCGGTTCGCGAGGGGTGAGAAGTAATAAGACGCACTATTGCAGAAACAGAAGAAATATGGAGTCATCAGTCATTTGGTATAAGACTCATGATGAAGAGAGGAGGTGAAGAAAACGAATGGATATTTTATTTGGACTGTCCATAGAAATCTTCTATTTACTTGTTTAAGAGGAGGATATCAGATTTCTGTGATATATAGTAGTTTCAGAATACATTAAGCATCTCATAATTTGGCTATTATGGGTAATTTATTTCATGTTTATTTTTGCGTTACTAATCGGGGTTTAGCAATGTATGAAACTTGAGCAAAAAAAAAAAAAGAAGAATGGTTGAGCATTTGGGTGTAGTTATGCATTCGGTAGTAATTCATCAATTTATGGATAGCGTATTCACCACTACAAAGTGTACCTACACCTGTATAGCTTGCTGAGATTGAGGGATGCAACTCTTATCCTTTGCAAAATGGACCAGATATAATACAAGCTTTGATACTGGATCAGAAATAGTTTCAATTACTTTTTTGCCAAAGCAGCTCAATTTCAAAATATGTGTTTTAAATACGGTTTTAAAATGCAAATCTGCGCTTATTTGAGTTAGACTACTGGCAAAAAATAAAGATTTTGAAAGAAATGGGAATTGTTTTTTTAACATATAGTGGCTTCGGAAAGCCTTAATATTTATATATTAAGCCTAATTATTTATATATTATGAATTATTAATTCAAAACTTATTTTGTTGCCACTTATATTTTAGAAGCTTATAAAATTATTAAAGATAATAGAATTGATCTTTTATATAAATCAGAATTTTTCAAATTATTAAACGCTTACCACTAATGGTGTATATTATTTTCCTGGTACAGTTTTATCATAAAAGATTTATAGGAATACAAGAGGGTGTCCTTTTAAACATTTTGTTTTAATCGTTATTGTTCAGATACACATGTGTAATGCTTTTTCAAAGAAAGGGACATAATGAGCTCATTCAATATCATTTTTATTGCCCTCACCATTTTAAGAAAATTTATTCATTTTCAAAAGCTTTTAAAAATTTCTTTGTTAAAACCATGAAGGGGCAGTGATGGTCACCAGCGGCAAGATAGAAAGGGGGAAAAAAGAGGGCGTATTCAGAACTCATATACCTTCAAATGGGAATCCTTTTTCCTTAACACATTCAAGGACAGTGCAGTTATAGCCATCATTTTCGTATACGCAATTTAACTGAACCATAAATATAAATGACAGCAATACTATCAAAACAAAAATCACAAAAAAGCATCTTTTTTAGTTGTCACACCCTCTAGAATATTGTTCTATAAATAATTCGAATAAAAAATTCACTTTAACCTAGAAGATAAAAATATGACATTGCTACCTATATTTTTAAAATTTCTGTGAATGTGTTAATTTAACTTGCATAGTATTTTGTAGATTCTGAGAGCATTTGAAGCAAAAAACGAGAATGACGCGAATAATATAATTTTAAGAACATTTTTAAATTTAAAATATTACATATATCCTGAAATCGGGGTTTTATGGTTGAGGACTCGTCGCATATAAATATATATTTTCTTGTACATATTTATAACATTATAATGTAAAAGCTCCATTTACGAAATTATTATATAATATAAAGTCAAAATTTTCTTTTCTTTGGTTATAAGCATTGAGTGGGGAGGTTGATTTTTAACCGGAAAATGCTTTTCTATTGGAACATATATTTTTGATTCTAATTTATTTTATAGAAAATTTTAAAAGTTATAGAATTTATGATCCGGACTATTTATAGATATCTTCCATCGATCTACGTATCATCTACTTCCGTAAAAATCCTTTTATTTAACTTATTTACTTGAAATCTATTTACTTGTTTGAGAAGCGGATACTAAATTGCTGGGATAAAAAGTAACTACAGAATATTTTTTGATAGTTCATAGATACTTGGATACAGATAGCTAGATTCATATCTTCGTGTTAGGAATATTTTAGGAATGTGACTACAGAAAATGGAATATTAGGTTGGGGAAAAAGAAATCCATTATTATTTCACAGCCAACTACCGAGAAAATAATGGATTTCTTTCCGTTATTTTCCATTTCTTTCTATTATTTTCTTTCCATATGTAATTCTTGAAAATAATGAAAAAAAGAAATCCATTATTTTCTCTGTAGAGGACTGTAAAATAATAAGCGATTTCTTTTCCCTCAACCTTATAAGTTAAATACGAATGACAGACAAGACTTTTTAAAGACTTAATAACAAACATGCATGCATGCATGCATACATTATATTACATTGCATAATTTTTAATACTATATACATTTAACTCATAAACTGGTTTGCCCCTACGCCGTACGTACATCTATTTATCGAATTTTGATAGTTGTAAACAAAAAATAAATCATTCATAACAATTATAATTCAATAGTAAAATGACTTCGAATACGTAGATAAGCCAAATATTCCATGGATTTCCATTTGAATCAAAATAAGAAAATATTCCCAAAATAGAAGGTGTCATGTTATTAGATAGTAAGGAAAATAAACCGGTAAAGGGGTTAAAGAATTAAATTTCATCATGCTTTTATGTACATATTTGTAAAATTACGCGTCATTAAATTCTACACTAGTTCATAGGGATTTTATTTGTTTAAATAGCGCTCAGTTCAAAATTTATTGATCATTTCATATTTTTTTCATTATTTTGAATAATTTTCAAGTAAAGAAGACATCATTTAAGATACCATTCTAAATTTCTTCGATAAAATCGGTCAGGATCTTTGAACAATGCTTCTCTCTTAAAATTAGCTAAAACATCCATATAAAATATTTTTAAAGTAAAATCAAGACTTAACGTTTTTCAAGGAGAAAACATACTTCTTACTACTAGGTCGTAATCAGAAGCAGCTCGTTAGCATATAGATAAGCAGTACTACAACAACAACAACAAAATTTTTAATGGATCGTAATTTTTTGAAAGAAGATGTTTTATCCATTAGTAACTTATAATTTGTTTTAATTTTAAATCCACATTTGGAGTTTGTCGCATTACAAACATATTAAACAACCGGCATATGCCTTTTTATATATGACTTAATACATATTTGTTTGAACCTTAAACAAAGCCACACGGAATCGAAAGAAATTTTGTAGACATGATCCTAAGGATCCTGAAGGATTAGCGACTTATTTAAAAAATGTACGCTCATCTTAGAGGGTAAAATGTTACGTTTTTCCGTCATAATTTCGGAACCTGTAATAGCACAAAATTTATTTTCACACTGAAAATAGAGAAAATTATCTTCACAGTGGCTTTATTTAAAATTAGCTTTTCATTTTCCTATGAATAATTTGCTGATCTTAATCATTGTTTCAAAATTAATTTCAACACAATTTAAAATAATTAAGTTTTGCTAATGTATTAAATCAAATGGTGTAATATGTGTCGTTTATCCAAAATCATCAATATTATTAATTGTTTTAATTAAGATTGTGGGTTCTAAAAAGTTAAAAAAAATAAAAAATAAGAATTCGAAAACTATTTGTATTTTGTTATTCCTTACTTATCCAACAAATAAACACCAGTATACCAAAGGGTATAGCTTGCTGGTTTGATATAACTTCCTTGTAATTTTTCACTCAGAGAGTGTTGAAGTAAAAATACACATTCTCTACACATATTTATCTTCACCCAGTCGATTCTCGTCTAAAAGATGAATATCGAGAAAGATGCGAAATAAATTATCAGAAACGTTCATCCTTTTTAAAATGAAATAATTTATAATAACCGACGTCTCATAAAAATCTTCATTTGAATAACGTTTAGAAAAATTTTCCTCGTACCTTTGTTTCTAAAAATAACTTTAAATAAAAGAAAATGAATGTTAAATAAAGCAGATGTGCTTCTGTCAAGGGAACAGAAATTAAAACCAAAACTCATGAAAAACACAGGACAAAAAAAAGGACGATTGCGAACTTTGGATGTGAGTGGGAAAAAGGCTCAGTGCTTCAATTCAAGTCTGCTCTAATTACAGTTACAGCGCCTCTAAATTCAAAGGAAGAAAAGAATTGTTTCTCCTTCAAATCAATCAATCAGTAATGTGCGCAATATGCTTTTATGGATTGTGTGATATATCACCCCAACATGCTTTCTATTGCTTGTTGGTTTATTTCCTGTCTTACTTTTTTGTCTTTAATTACTTTTTCCCATGCTTATTGGTCATCGGTCTCTCAGGGTGAAAAAGTAATCAAACAGCTTCGAAGTGGAAAAATACAATAGATGTAAAATGCAATTGATGTACAATGCACATTAGATGTAAAATAAGTTTATAATGCCGGCTTTCTGGTACAGACGTAGCACGTCTTACTCCTGTTCTGGGAGTCCCGGTTCGGGCATGGTTGTTGTTCTGTGTGCTAGCTGTGAGATGTGTGACTGTGCCCCCCTGCAAAAAGGGGCTGTGCAAGCAAATGGGGTGAACGTGTAGCTAAATCGTACTCTTTGCCCTAGTTGGCGCTACTTCAAAAACAAGAGACGCTCCTTTCGGCTTAAATCTGCTGCTGTATCAGCAGGAGGCTTGTCCAATGGCAAGTGCCATAAGTAACAACAACAAAGACATAAGTTTATAATAGCAATATTAATTTATCAGAGGTAAAAATTCAAATTTTATTCAAAATTTAAAATAATCCTTTTTTAATAGGTTTCAATACTAATTTTTAACATTATGAATAATTTTTCACTCGTTTTTAACACCAAGCACAATTTAAAATCTTAAACTAAGCAGTTGAAACCACGGCAACATCAACTTTAAACACTATATCAGCACTATTTTTAACTCATTACTTCGTTTTCTTCAATTCAGTCATATTAACGCATTGTTTAAGCAATACTAGGGCTATTTTGGAACGGATCTCATAATTTTGAACTGCAATCAGATGACGAGGACGACATCTGAAGCGGCATCCCATCGACAAATCTCTGCACAAGAGGAAAATTGTTTGGCCCCGACGATTTAATGCGAATCAAATCTGCATATATAACGATTCTTCAGTGAAATCGGGTCTCGAACCTGAAACTCTCCAGTTCTGAAGCTGAGATCTTACCACCAGGCCACTGCTGTCCTCGTTTTCTGCTTATGACTACATTATTTTTGTGTCTAGCCACTGTAATGTGAAACATATTAATGTGACTGTATCACGGCTTCCTGTCAAGATTACTGCTGGTTCGAGATCAGTATTACGGCTTATCCATATGTAAATGGGCCCGTTACAAGATAAAAATTGTATATACATATTCTAACCAATGGAGAGTGAAGCCCTGCAAATGGAATGCTGGCTCAAGTTTTCTTCTCACTGTCTGGACTATTTTAAAAATTAAAAGATTCATGTCAAGAACACCCACTATCATCAAGGCCTACTTATGAAAATTCAAAATAAATTTGACGACAGCAACATCAACAAAAAAGAAAATAACAAATAATTATAAAAATACGCTTTATATAATTTTCTTTTTTACATTAAATCTAACTTTCAAAGCTTCTGCATAAATTAGAAGTAACGTGTTCTCAATAGTACTTCATTTCAAAAAGTTTTGGGCGATGAACACATAAAAGAAGTTATAAATTATGATGGAAATGCTACCATATATGGAAGAATAATAAATCAAAGATTTTTTTCCAGACTAAAATACCAAAGAACAGGAAAAAAATTATCCATAATAAAATTTAATCAATATGAGTCCAGACAGCTTAAGAAATTAACTGTTGATGGAAGAGTTTGGCCAAACTGGCACCGACTTCAAAGTCTGAGCTACGATAAGTCTTTCAGATTCTTATCTTAGATTAAATATAGAGTAAACTGTTCACACATTTTTTTTATTTTGTTGACAAAAAGAAATTTGACAGGAAATTAAGAACTTTTTACGAAGCGTATTAAAATAATGCATCAATCAAGCAACGGAAGAAAAAAAGTTTAGATATTTCTGTTTCAATAAATTTAATACATCACATTAGCGATAATGGGAAAATAGTTGAACAGTTATAACACAATTCAATGGTCATTGCAAGAAATTCGGTTATGATAGTGACATATTAATTACGAAATGTTAGCAGCAAAAGCATACAGAAAATGCCATTGATTGAAAAACATTGAAGCATCAATCGTATTAATGAACATAAAGTTCAGAATACAAGACTTTATGTCATTAATTATATTAGATTCAAAAGCTCTATAAGCTAATGCTGAAAAAAAAACTCGTTATATTTAACATTTTCTTTCTTTCTTTATTCATTTGCGTTATTGATTTTCTAATATTCTGAAACGTATTCGTCTATATTCATCAAAGATTAACTGCATACAAGAGTACAGTATGAGGTAAACACTCTGAGGTCTCTCTCCGTCAGGAGATTAACACTCTGAGGTTGTTGGTGTGGTGTGGAAGTTTGAAGCCTTCAACTGGCTCATAAATTGCTTTCGTTATCTGATCACAGTTTAAAATTATAAGGTCTGTTCATCATATGTTTTTTCAGCTTCTAAACGAGTTGTTAATCCAACTAAACTAAATATACCACTGAGGTCAATCATTCTTAATAATAATCATTATAATAAGATATTAATAATAAGAATTATCATTATAATAAGATACTAATAATAAGAATAATCATTATAATAAGATACTAATAATAAGAATAATCATTATATTAAGATACTATTAATAAGAATAATCATTATAATAAGTCAAGTATAAGACGGCCAGCCATTTAACACTGTTTTGCTTCAATTCCATTTAAAAATGGAGTCAATTCATGCTCAGATTATGCACGTCAAATGTGCCACATCAGTTTAGTTTAGGTTGGTTGGTAGCGATTTTTTTGGCGCAAAAGCCATATTTGGCCACACTGCGCCAAGCAAATGGTAAGAAATTGAGACCGACAACAGTTTAATTTAGGAATGATACGCTTATCTTAAAAAGATACGCATATGCATCACAACACAGCGTAGCATAACGCTAGCATCAAATGTAGATGACAAGCGTAGTTACATTTATCTTTTGATTGTGTCGTCACCCGGATTTATTTCCAATTGGGGAAAATCTTCGTACGACATGGCTTTCTAGAACAATGCTTAACATTAGCACGATCTAAGAAATTAAAGAATATGATAACTGGTTATTAAAACTCAGAAAACATAAAACAGCTTTTAAAGAATTAAAATTATCTTTTTAATTAATTAATTCCGAATTTAATTCCCAAAAATTGCAAGAAAAGGCATCTGGAATATAACAATAACAGAGTAGATTATAACTATGATCTGAAAGTTTGAAAAAATTACCACAACAGTTGAAAAAATATGAAGATACAGCAACTGAAAGAAAGTTTCAGAGACAGCTTCACAAGTTTTTCTCTTTCTAAAGAAACTTAGTAAGACTTCGCAGACTAAATCAATTAATCTAAAATAAGGATTTTCTTTATAAAGTGTAAGGAATAGAAGTCAAGATAATATTGAAGAAAATTCAGTATCATCTTAGATTAAAATATCTTGACAAAAGGAAACGCTTTAATTTTATGATATTTATTAATGATGATGATTACTATATTCAATCCGAATCCATCTCTCATTATTTAGAGTAAAAATATTCTTTACAAAGATATTTTTTATTAAGTATAAAAACTGGATGTAAATAATTTTTAATTTTTTGGAAATCGCTCTTTTTGTTTCAATTGATATAACTGGAATTCGAATGATATGGCATTTTTAATTTTAGCACTCAATTGAGTGCCTTATTTTAGCACTCGAGCGCTAAAATGAAAGCCATAAATAAATATTTTACAAAATCGTCTAATTTAGTTTTATGCTGAAATAAAATTTTAAAAAAATTAAAGAAGATAACGCTGATGAATTTTTAATTTAATCAACATTTATTTATTTATAAAATCAATAACCTACAGAATTATACCGATTTAGTTTTCCTTCAATAAAAATTACTAAGTATGTTTAAGTACTTTAAATAAGCCGACGCGTATTTAATCGTAAACTACCAAGTTTATCGCAACTAAAGAAAGTATCAAAAAGTAACCAAAACTGCCCTTCCAAATCAATTATTAACACACTTTTTTATTAAAAAACTTTTCAAAGCCTGAAAATTATATTTCATTTCAATAAATCATTTTCCCATCCTTTAAATATGTCTTAACATTTCATACCACTCCACCTCTGGCATTTTGACAACAACCGCAAATGGTTATAAATACGAGCATCTCATGTCTAATAAAGCGACCATTTGAAGGCGGCCTGATATATTGTGATGATTTAGCGCAGTAATTAATCATCGAGGCTTCATCAGCCCCACTTAATTCCTAGGGGCGACTAGAAAAACGTCGTCTGGTCCTTAAGTTCCGAGAGGATAACCTGACAACAGTGTTTCTATGGTAACGGCGTCTGCGACTTGTAGGTATGAAATGTCAAAGGTCAATCGGAGTTCCCTATCCCAACGATCACCCACATTTTGTTAATCAAATTACTTAATCTTCGTGTTAATTGTTTTGCGTTTTTTTTACCTCATTTTTTTCCGATTTTCATCTGCGGCGAAATCGAAACGAGTTTCGGTTTTTGTTGCGCGTTAGAGAAGAGAAAAGTAAAATTGGAACGTATTTTCGAGAGTTATAAAGTTACTCGAGACTGAAGGAATGTGCGTCAGTGGTATCCAATGATCAATTTAGATACAATATAATAAAAGAAGTAATGTTTCTAAATTGCAAATATTAATGCACTAGAAGTTTCTGAATAACTCAACTTATTGAACTGCTCATCCGAAACTTTTGTTACGGCATGGGATTACAGTATTGAGAAAAAAAAGTAGAAATATTAAAAATGAACGATTTTTTTCCAGTTTACGAAGTAAGATTGGTGCAATTCGGTAACTATAACATCGTTTTACGAAATTACGCGTAACTTCGGCAGCAAAATGACATTTTCCGAAACGGATGTTTATAAGGACAATATGCTTCCGTAAATTATCGGTAGATATTTAATTAATTTATCAATTAAATTATTTACCTCGTTAAATGTTTCGGTTTCCTTTTCATACATTCTATCATTAGAATCTTCTTTTTTTGCATCTTCTTAATTTTTTTTATTCTTCCCCCTTTATTGTAGGCTCTGTTTTTTTACAACTTTATTCTATTTATTTTGCATCTTTTTGAGAGGGTTAGTACTTTTTTTGTTTGCATTTTTTAGGGTTTTTTTTATATTCCTGGGTTGTTGTTTTTTTCGTATCTTTTTTTTCTTCTGCATTTTTCTTTCTTTCTGGATTTTTCCCCTTCTTTGTATCTTCTGTTTACTCTTTTTTTTTCTATCATTTCTCTCCTCTTTTTCTATTCGTATATTTTATTTTCCCTCTTTGCAAATATGGAAAGATTGTAATACATATGTATTTCAATAAAAAATATATCCTGATGTATTTTCCCCTATGACTCCATCCAGCTAAAAAATTACTTATTGTTAGCACTAAAACCTTTTTCTTCTATTTTTTCGTAAAATGTGTTTTATTTTTTCCCATTGACAAGGAAGAATTCTTAACTGAGGTCAAAATGGATTTTAGCTACAAAAAGTCAGTTTAAATATAATAAGATCGACAAATTATCAAGCAAATAATGTCAAAATATTTTTTAAATTATTCCTAGATTGCAATTCAGTTTTGAGGAAACAAGCCAGAATACTTTATCGAGATATGCAAGTGAGAAAAATTTCTTGTATAAAAAGCGAGATTTGTTTTATTCCATGAAACAAAAGATTTCGTAAAATCAGATACAACTCTAATGAATGTATAGAAAACGCAATAAATACAAATTTGATGACAACATTTTTCAATGTTTTGTTTATTAAACAACTTATTCCGCATCGTTCAATTTCTCGCCTCATCTTTATTATTATTATTCGTCTACGGAAAGTAGTTTCGGAGATCTTCAAATGCGCAGTTTCTGCTTTTGTTGCGCAATATGAAAGTAAGTTGAAAAAGGGATGAGTGTTTCCTACGATTGTTTGGTTCACTCGAGTAAGAAGAAAAATATCTCTTCATTCTTGTAATTTAATTAGGTGCTTTATTTTTGTGGAAAACTCCATTCATAATATAACTGAACTTATGTATTTTTCTTTTAAACAGAGATTCTCGGAGGTTACGAACGGCCCGCTCTACAGCACAGAAATATAGATTATAAGTTATAATTAAAACATTTATACGCCGACTTCCTGGCACCGAGGTAGCACGTCTTCCTCGCGATCTGGGCATCCCGGGTTCGAGACCTGGTTCTTCTTTATCCTATGTTTTTTCTGTGATGCCTCGCTGTAAAAAGGATTTGTGCAAACAAGTGTGTCATCTTCATATGAGCTTGGACTCAGATTTCTACCCTCGGGTGCTCAGTGGTCCTTACCCTCAGAAGTTACTGCACCCCTCCTTCTGTTGTAAAGCGGAAACGTCATAATCAAAACGTTTAGACAATATAAATTAATAAAAAACATATAATTCACTAACACTTCAAGTATATTACGGATTCTTTAATAGATATTATACTATTGTTTAGTTTGATGATATATTTCTGAAAATGAAAGTACTATCTAAGCAGATAGTACACAAAACAAGTAAAAAGTTGAGGGATTCTAATTGAAAAAAATCAGTTCCAGAAAAATTGCTATGGAAATATTCCAGTATCAAAAGACAATTTTAAAATCCGTTATTGCATAATAAGATTACATGAGAGACACAATATAATGATAAATGCAATTTGTACGTTATCTAAATGAATATTGCTTTAGAATGTCTAGACGTTACGACGTTTATTCCTTCCTCAAGATGCGCAAAGGATTCCAAAATTAAATTGACGCAGCTCATTTGATGTGTGCATCTGAGCAGGAATTAAATATACTAAAAAATGAGTAGAACACAAAAATGTTCTCATTACATTTAAATTCGAAATAATATTCGATTGGTACAAGTTTCATGACTTTATAAAAGTAACAGTTTTGAATATTTTAATAGACAATACTTCTCCGTGTTTTAGTCAAGGACTTCCTATTTTTTAAAATAAAATTCCTTACTCTTCATGCTCAGATATTTCAGTTTTCCACCTTTTTAACATAATGTTTTTAGACTGGCATACTTCCTGTAAACTACATGATCATGAAGAAAAAACGTTGGAAACACTCAACGGAACAGACAGTTGGACATAAAGGCCATTAAATTTGGTAATTTAATTTTAAGGTGGTAGAAAATCATTAAAAAGGGGATTTTTCAAATTTTAACTAATTATTATTAGAAATTTTAACATTTCGTTTCGATAATTTAGAAATATACGATCACATAAAATTCCTTATCTTTCCTTGAAAATTTAAAATACTAGATATTCGGGGATATCAATTTTGTTCCCCTACAGTTTCCTCTTTTAATTAAATAATATTTTTTTTTATTTAATTTTAAGTACAATTTATAGCAATGATTTTTATTGCTGTAATAAAATTCAAACCGATTTTATCATTACATCAAACTTTTCAAGCGCGTACTTTTTCCACTGTTAAAACTGAACCGATAAAAAAAAATACTTTCTTTAAAATGAAAGAATTTTTTTTTGTAAACACGATAAAATTTCTATGCTGTCATTCTTTTGGTAAATTTTATGATGCAGAATTTGTTACAAACAGCAAGCGGCGGTTGATGGAATCAAACTAGACGACGAGAAGAAAGACGGATCCCAAAGAAAGAATAAAGGCGAAAGACAAATATTTTCATGTTAGAATGTTGCAGAATGAAGTTTCGAAAATCCCTTAATTCCTTTCACTAAATTCCCGACATATTTTTATTATTTACTTTTTTTTCCTGTTTTGATCTACGGCTAGACATCGAAAGCCGATTTTGGTTTATGCTACGCATTAGAGGAGAAAGAGGGAAAATATATTTTATAAAATATTTTCTTGGCTTTACAGAATATAAATAGATCGAAATCGATAGACGGTTAGTTTGTATTTTATAAAGATGAAAGTTTGTATCTGATAATGATGAACGAGGAAAGTTTTCACCATCGTCTGTATTCAAAATAGTAGACTTGAGAATGCATTTTTCGTATTTAGAATAGTTTTTTAAATATGAAATTTTTATTTACGGATCATTTGATAGATGATGTTTGACGTTTATGAATGCATAAAATAGCAAATTTGATTTTATGAAGAAAACATTATTATTTATTTTGTTCAGAATCTTCCAATATTTTCTGATCCAAGATTTTAATAAAAGAATAAATAGCCGATTCAAATGATATTATCTTTAATTAACTATCAAAAATGGTCTCCCCTAAACTTTCTCGAATGTTTTCTAATAAATTTGTCGTGCCAGAGAGCGTCTTACATGATGTAGGCGTACAATAGTTAAGAAAAATTAACTTTTGTTGTGAATTTAGAATTTTTTCTGAATGTACCGTGACATCTTTGGCAAATTATTTGACAATTAATCCTTGTTATGTGTTAATAATATCCAAAAATCGAATCTATTTTCGAAGCAATTTTCCCTCATCGACTGAAACAAAAATTTGTTAACCCCCTTAACCGGTTTGCCCGTACGTCGTATGTGCCTCTTATTTATCGAATTTTGATAGTTGTAAACAAAAAGTAAATCATTCATATTAATTAAAACTCAATAGTAAAATGACTTCGAATACGTAGATAAACCAAGTATTCCATGGATTTATTTCCATTTGAATCAAAATAAGAAAATATTCCTAAAATAGAAGCTGTCATCTTATTTGATAGTAAGGAAAATAAACCGGTTAATGGGTTAAAAAGCTACGCATGTAGTTACAAAATCCTGTATCAGATTTGATGTATTTAAGTCGTTACGTTTTTGAATTATCACGTTTACATTTTTCTGAAAGTACAGATCGACAGACAGTCACCCTTTGTTAGATTTGGATCAAAATTTAATAGGTGTCTACAATATAAATGTTAAACCTGAATACAAAATTTTATCCATCTAGCTCTCTTCTTGTTGCGTTTATAGTCTTAACTTAGATTCGAACTTCTTCTACACAGACTTTACTGAAAATTTGATAGAAATCTGCAAATTTACTGTAAAGACCTTATACAAAATTTCAACTGTCTAGCTCAAAGCGTTTTTGAGTTACCTTTAACACAGACAAATAGTCGGACATTTTCTAAAAACATGTTTTTCAAATTCAGGAAAGCCTGAAACGTGGAAATCCCAAGTTCGAACTTTTTTGACGATTAAGTACTTTTTCTATATTGCATACACGGGAAAGTAAAAAGTTAATAATGTACTGTCGATAAAAAACGTTTAAAAAAATCAAATAGCTTCCAATCCCCATTGCGTTGATTTAAAACCAAAAAGCGTCTTTTATTTTATTTTTTAATAATTTTAGGGGTATGGCAAGACGAAATTAATAATGCCAGAAATAACAATGCAAGTTGTTATAAATATCACTTTTTATTAAAATAGTAAACAAAATCACTACCTTTTTATTATTATGGGCTGGTATAACCTGGTTGGTAGAGCGTTCCTTAGGTTGCGAGTTCGAAAAACACCGGCCGAAAACTTCCCGTTTGTAATGGTGGCTGGCGCACGTTAAATTTGTCGTGGTCACAAAGTCCTCCATATCGAGATTAATACCACTATTGGTACTAGATCAGAGGTGATCGTTTTCTGTTACAGATCTAAATTACGATCTGTAGATGAAGAAATGGAATGCCTTAAACGATGTCGACCCAGTAAAAAGGGTCTGTGGCTTGTCTGAGCTAGAAGTCAGATTTCTGCCCTTAGTTGCTTAGGGATCCATACCCTCAGAAGCTACTACACCTCTCCTTCAGCTATGAAGTGGAACACGACAACAACCTTTTTATTATTTTTAAATTTGATGAAAAAAATGTTAACTTACTTTAAATTTGCACTTGTATGTTTTAAAAACAAGAAGTTATAATTATTTCCGAGTTTAGTTTAGTTATATTAATGTCCCGTTTTAAAGCAACACTAGGGATATATTGGGACGAACTTTGTAATTTTGAGCCGCGGTCAGATGATGAGGACGACACCTGAGTTGGCACCCCTCCCATCTCTACACTCTGACGGATTTAACGTGCACGACCTCCTTAAACGACTGTTCTTCAGTGGAACCGGGTCACCACCCTGAAACCCTTTGGCTCCCCACCAAGAGACCTTAACACCAAGCCACCGCGGCTAGAATTATTTCCAAATAACCTAATGCGCTTTATAGACGATTATTAAATTTCCACTAGAGAACGTGAAACTGGGTCTTAATCAACACTGGTTAGTTGTGACGGTTGACAGTTTTTATGTTGCCCCTAAAAAGCAATCCGTTTCGTTGAAAAAGACTTTTGAATTTATTTGGAAGCGATGTGTATAAATAGCGAATTTAAACAGCCCCATTAATTTTCACAGAAAACGTGCGAAAAAAATTCACGAGATTGGAATCAAATTATTTATTCTTCTTCTTGAAGAGTTCGTTTCTCTTCTATATTCATAGCAAAGCATTGTGAAATGAGATGGAAATTGATCTCAGTGGCTGGCGTGAGGTGGAAGAAAAGTTGGAATGATATTTATTATTCAGGTTCATCAGATTGCGTAGAGTAATCAGACATTCCAACAATAAATTCGGTAGATTATTAGCAGATGTCAAGTGGAAGAATCGTAGAGGGACATGTAGTCGCGGACAGCATTTTGAAAATGCGGTAATATGTATGCAGTAGGCAGTGGCGGTTTTTCGACTAGGCAAGCCAAGCAGCTGCCTAGAGTCGCTGAGCCGAAAGGGGGAGCGAATAAATAGAATAAAAATATTCTTAACCCAGTTATCAAAAAAGTCAGTGAGAACTAAGAATCGTAAAATGATCTTAGTTGCTAGCGTGAGGTGGAAGAAAAGTTGGAATAATACATTGTTTGAGTGGACGAACCAGCAAATCTACAATGCATGTTTATTAGAACTTCTAAAATCAATTTTAAATAATGTTAAGTTCATTCTGTATTTGTAAGATATTGGAATATTAATTGTTCATTTAGATGGTTATGTTATTTCCACTTGACGGTAAGTTCAGAGAAAATAATAATTTTGACGGTTATACTTGGTTTAAATTTATAATGTCATTATATTCTGCCTTAATAAATGTATGTCTTTATTTATTATATTCTATCTTAATAATTGATTTTAATAATTAGGTTTATTAATTATTATATGCACAAGAAAATTAATAACTAATGAAGAGGGTTATCTTTAAGAATTTCTTACTTTAATTATTTTTCTATTATATTACAATTAAATAAACAAAAAAATATTTTTCTCAGAGTTACTGAAATAAAAGAATAAGATTAAAATAAATCATTAACCCTTATTAGTTCACGGGGTCAGTTTTGAGCAGACGAACCAGCAACTCGAGACGTTTCACAGCACTCTAAGAGAATTTCTTACCGTTATCTCAAAATGATTACACGCCCACAATTTACCGTATAAAATTCTTATATTCACACACTTTATTAATCTTTAAACCTAACCGCGATATTTCAAACGTATGCTGAGTTTCTTAAAAAGAAACTATAATTATCGCCACGCGTTGAATTTCCACTCCAAACAAAGTGGTGAGCGATTCACCTCTCGAGTTGCAGCATTCAATGATGTGGTGAGCGATTCACCTCTCGAGTTGCAGCATTAAATGATGTGGTGAACGATTCACCTCTCGAGTTGCAGCATTAAATGATGTGGTGAGGGAGAGTCACCTTTCGAGGGCAAAAAATTAATATGAAGATTTAACCGAAATTTGTTGAAACATGAAACGAAATTCACGTACTATTTAGGCAGAAGATGCAAAATATCTCAATCCTCCACTGGCAAAAAGCACTCAAAAATTAAAATTTAGAAGAAAAAAATTCTTTACTGATCTCCTAAGAGATAATTTATTAAGATATTTGAAGCAAAAATCGCAGAATATAAAGTTAAATAATTAGAATAAAAATTTATTGAGTTGGAAAAACACATGCATTCAAAACGGGTAATTTACGTCACGGAATTATCAGCTGAAAAAAATATCTTCAAAAATTATTTTAAATTTCTTTCTAAATTATCTATTATTATCTGTAATGTAAGCTTAAATTTTTTTCTGAATGTGAATTTTTTGGTTGCTTATTGCATAGATATTTTCCTAATTTTTATAGACTAAGCTTAGTCTGAGACAGCATATTTTATTACAATTTTTGACCTCACCTCTTGATGGTGACTTGACAACTTTTAGTTTGTCGCCTGAGTGTCTGAAAGCTATTCGGCGGGAATAAATGGAAGTTTATCAGCATTTGGTATCAACATGGAAGAAGTAACCAGTACATTAAATAATAATAAAAAGGATTACAAAATACTTTTTAAAATGACATTAAAAAGTTTTAACATTCGCTACTGTGTTTTGGAATTGAACTCCTGGACTTTATTTACGTTGGAAATCGGATTATACTATAAAAATTAAAATTATTTCGTGAAATGAATGGGAACTGTTTTATTACCAGACATAATCCACTATTTTATGTTACAACTACCAAGATTTCATTAGCAGAAATAACAAAGAATTTAAGAAGGAAAATATTCTTCCATGTTTTATCTAGATTTCCCAGCAGATATCTTCAAATTTATTTACACTTTGTCATGAAAATTTTCGGTATTGCTTTCTATAATAACTTCTATAAAGGTGAATTTTGATGCAAAATCAAAATTTGAGTTCCGTTCTGTTATTTTAACATTCTGTTTTGAAGCAACACGACAGTTATATTGTGGTGGATCCCATAATGTTGAGTCGCGGTCTAATGACGAAGACGACGCTTGAACTGGCAACCTTATTCTAGAAATTTTCATACTATATCAAATGAGATCGAAATGGATTGTAGTTCTTTTTTCTGGCAAATAAGGAAACAAGAAATAAAAAGTATTTTCTAGCCTCTATAGAATTTAAATTCATTGAAATTACAAAATCAATTCATGAATGAAGAAAAAAGTCTATACAGCTTTAAAATTCTGTAAACTAACCACAGTGTAAAGGAAAAGTATATAGCAAGTATTCTCAAATTTTAACCGCTTCACATACAATGACGTCTCTGACACGCACATCGAATTATGGAATTATTAATTTTAAACCTGCAATTAAGTGAAAGTATTCAGTAATTTAAAATGCCAGAATCATTTAGAAACTTTTCATTCTCTTAAAACTCGTTACATTATTATAGGAATTAAAATAATAATAAATGTTTAATATTGGATGTGTTATCTAATTAGGAAGTTAAATAAATTCGTATGTCAAGTGGTTAAGAAAATGACTCACTTTTTCCTCGAAACTTTTGAGTTTTTCAGACAACTAATGCATGCTGAAAAGCAAACTTTTGGAACTGTCTCTGTCTGTTTGTTAACACATTAATTCAAAAATACCTTGAGTTGGATTGATGAAATACGGTATGTGGTCCTAACACAGAATTTGTAGAAAAAAATTGAGAAAAAAATTTGAGCAAATCTATCCAACCATCTACAAAACTTAGAGATAGAGAAATACAATTTAGTACAAAGATTTCGCTTTTAAAATGTAGATCAAAACTATATTTTGAACTAAATCCATCTAAACAACTGACGGTCTGTCGACCTGTACATTTGCATGCATATAAAACGATTGAGATAAATGAAATTTGGCATGTGATCTTTTTACTAAAACTGCAATTTTTATCAAATTTTCGTTTCAATCAGTTGAAAAATGTATACTTTTATTTCTTTTACTCTATTACGAAGCGCAGAACGTTCTGGTATTGCGAGACCCTGAAAATAAAAATCTGAGCATTCGGGTCATTAATGGCCTTGCCCAAGGTCAACAGTTTTTAAGCGAGAGGGGAGCGGACAACAAATTTATTAGGGAAACGCGGGAAAGTTTGATTATTAGTTCAATCCATTTAAGAATCTAAGCAATACTCAAAACACTAAATCGAGTTCAAATATTTTTTTATCTTTCAATTATACTGTAGTTTAGACTTAATTACACATTTAAATATCAAGAAATCTGTAATTTTATGCACGAATCGAATACATAATTATATGTGAAAGGAACAAAAAAGTGCTATAATAATTATGTGAGATCTTATGAAAAATATAAATTATTAATTTCCATAAATATAAATATTTATCTGGACAAAAATATAAATATGTATTTATATTTTAACCCATTCACTATCACGGCTTACATCTGTGATTCGGATCATGTATTTAATTAGATTATTTATTTAGATCATGCATTGAATTAAATGTAGTAGAAAAAAGATTATTGGATATTAGTCTTTTCTCTACTACATTTAATTACAATGTATAAAACAATTGTAACAATTTAACATAAACTTGTTACAATTTATCTATATATATATCCTATTTACAATATAAAAACGTAACACAAAAAGTAATTCAAAACCTTACAATAGAGTTAAAAATTGGTTTTTCCAAATAAGGCAAAAATCTATTTACACACGGGAAATATTTAAAATTTTTATTTCCTCTAATATTAAATTATATGTCATATAAACACGAAAATTTCAAAATGTGCATACAAAAATTATTCGGCATACTTAGATAAAACTAGTGATGCAATATGAGTATAACTAGTTTTATCTAAGTATGCCGAATAATTTGTGTATGTGACATATTTGTAATGTGACGCTTTATTATACGGTGAGCCAACTGTTGCTTTCTTTTTAAAAGTAAATTTTTTTGTTACTTTTTTTTCATTTTACGTATTTTTGAGAGAATTTTTTTTATAAACCGCATTAAAAAAATTGAGTAAAAAAACCCGCAAAAAAAGTCTAGAAAAACAAGTTTGACTGCACTTGCTATTAATAAATCTACTTAGTATTTAATCTGTTTACTCTTTTTCTTGATTTTTCTTTTTTTACTCTCCCTCTAAAAAAAGAGTTTTCCAGTAAAGCTAAATTGCTCTCGGAATTTCATTACGTATTTAGAAGAAAAAGTCGGAGAATGAGACGCGATGCTATTTTATTCACAAAAGCTGTAAGTGGAATTTTTTTCAATGAATTATTTATTTAAGAACTCGGTCTTTTCAATTGTTTCACTTAAAAAGGTATTGAAAAAAATGCTTTGTTTTATTTATTTTTTTAAAAAAACTATTTTAATATTACTGAAACGTATTTTTTCACAACGTAGACTAGTTCAAGTAGGTGTTTTTAAGAATGAAAAAAAAAAAAAAAAAAAAAAAAAAAAAAAAAAAAAAAAAAAAAAAAGAAAAGAAAGAAAGAAAAATGATGGGTAAAAATAATTTATTAACAAACTGAAAAAGAACTCAAAACATATTATTTAAGAACTCTCTTTAAAATTTCATTTATCACATTTGTATTAACTCAAAACTAAAAAATTCTTCGTAATCTGGTTTGAAACTGATTATGTGTCCCTTGGAACAATTTTAAAAAATTAACTCGGGCAAAGACAAAAGTTGCACTATTTAAATTCTATAAACTCAATCATTTCAGAATATATGCTACAATTCTTACACTTATTATATCACATTTATAAATAACATACAACTTTTCACAACATGTTAAGTGTCCCAAGTTATAACAAATGCAAACTTGGGACACGAAAAAAAAATTTTTTTAAGTTATTTTGGAACGATTTCTGCTAATTACAATAATTATTGGCAGTTTTGACTTTGAAAGTCTTAAGAATATAACGAAGCCAAGAGCTATTTGCAACAGGGGTAAGTTGCACAATAGGTTTTTAAATTTTTAATCAGAATTTTCGCTAAACACGATTCTTATGAAAAGCTCTATTACGTCAACACAATCAGTACCCAGCCAAAACTAGTAGTGAAAAGTTATCATCATGGGCTTCGTTTTCGGTAGCAAATGTAAAAAAGTTATTTCGTAAATTTTGGTTTAATTGAAGATAATTGATATTTTTGTATTTTTTTACATATTTACTTTATGTATCAAACTTTAAAAAATTGTTTTACATTTTTTACTAATCGCAATATTTTTTGTCAATCAGCAAAAGTGCCAGAAACTTTACAATGTAACAAGTTGTAATACATCGCAATTTGAGAGATTTTGATTTTATTTGATTCGTATAGCTAAACTTTTTACTTTTAATACTAAGAAGCGCCTTCAAATATAGATTTTTCTCTAAAGATTCCCTCGCCTCCTCTCTAAAAGCATCTAGGAGGAGATTCCCATAATAAAATAAAAATAAGAAATATAAAAAATCCAAACTCATCCTTCTGATAAAGAAGCGGAAAAAGAAAATGCGACATAATCAATATGAAATGGAAAGAAGAAAAAAGCATAAGAGAAAGGAAAAAGTTTAAGGGGAAAAAATTCAAAGGGAAAATAGTTGAAAAGAATTTTGAACTAGCATACAGATTCCGAAAAAGAAGAAGAATTTTGCTGTAGTTTGTAGATGCTTACAGAAACGAAATATTAGTACATTACATTAACACCTCGTTATAAAGCGATGTTAGAATTATTTTCGTATAGACTACTGAGATTGCGAATACTTCCACACTACTGGTTTCTATGAAGTTCTTAACCCACTGACTTGCCAGCTACGAGATATCTCATATTAAGCATGAGTATCAAAAATGCCAGGTACGAGATATCTCGTAGTGCGTGCTGCAATTTTAGATTAATTATAAAAGGTCATTTTAGTTTAAAAATATTTTTAAAACGTGAATGAAAAACTTATATGGAGTAAAAAAACGTATTAATTTCAATTTTTATTATAAAAATTATAACTTAGACGATTAGATTACTAAGTTTAATATACTAGGATAAGATATGTAACATATATGTATGTATATATATAAGATAATTGAAATTAAAAAAATATATATGTATAACTTATTGATACAATATTGTAATGGCATTTGCAGTAATTTTTATTAAAAAAAGAACACTACGAAATAACTCGTAAGTGGCAACCGGCACAGGAGTTTTATTCAGTGACGCCAGCTACGAGTTATTTCGTATCGTTTTTTTTTTTCAATATAAATTACTGTAAATGCTATTACAATATTATATCAGTAACTTAATATAATTATATTTTGTAAACTTTCATGTATTCTTCAAAATAAAACCTTGGCACCCAGGGCAAGACGCTCTAAATATGTTTGGCAGTCAATGGGTTAAGGTAGAGTTAATTTATCATGATTTATGGTTTTCATTAAAATTTATCAAATATCACAAATATTTTTTGTCATCTATTAACCTTTGCATTCGTATGTCTCAACGTATGCGACATCAAATCGTATGTGTCATATTAAAATCGAGGGCAAACGGTCGATTCTGTGAATTAATACATAACAGTGAACTAATAAATGTTCACTGTTATGTATTAATAATATATATATACATCTTAATCACTTCGCATACAATGACGTGTCTGACATGCGCATCGAATTATTGAATTTTTATTTTCAAGTCTGCAATTAAGTACAGAATTAAGTATTTAAATGCGAAAAAATCAATATGAAATGATTTGGTATCCCAAATGCTCCATATATTATTTACAAAAATCACATTAACAATAAATTACCAAAATGGGATGAGTTATCTAATTAGAAAGTTAAATAAATTCGTATGTCAAGTGGTTAAATGAAAAGAAAAAAAATTACAAACGGAAATTGAAAAACATTTTTATATGAAACAAAAGATCTCTTAATATACTCTAAGGGATTTGAGGTTGGAATATTGTTTAGAAAACCCAAATCTGTCTTTATTATCTAAGATATCTCTGCATTGCATATTTATCCTAAACAATTTATCATTTCTTTTTCCTAAATTATTCTAAAACACTATAAAAGAATTTATTAATAAAACAACGGATTATACAATGATATTGATTTATCACAAAAAATACTAATTACTAAAACCTCTCACAACTTATCTTTTAAAACGTTAAAACCAATCTACGACGAAATGGCACTATGACGCTGGGAGATGATAAAGTTGCAAAACAAACTTCCCTCTGACATCACCGAATTCATTCAGAAAGATGCAACGGAAGAAATTATGAATTTCCTTCTCACAATGTTGACATCTGTCATTTCTCTTCATATT
Source organism: Argiope argentata (assembly GCA_026289955.1). Lineage (NCBI taxonomy): Eukaryota > Metazoa > Arthropoda > Arachnida > Araneae > Araneidae > Argiope > Argiope argentata. The sequence goes on from JAOUZG010006274.1 coordinate 287,563, forward strand.
TATAGGTCAACTGTCATCGCTTTAATCAACATACCATTCAGGCTCCATCACAGCAGGGTTAATCTTCGTCTACACGTGTGTAGATGAATCTGAAGAAAGTGTCTGCGTCATTTATGTAATCATGGATTATTATTTTGTGACTGGTTATTTACTTTATTGTATCCCTAAATTTAGAAATGCAATATTAATACATTTATCCGTACTTAATCTCTTGCTCATTATTACCATTTTTGTAATGTAGTTATTGCGCTCAATCAGTGTCTAAATAAAGTAAATCGTTCTTTTTTATGGCTAAATTTAATTTTAAAATAAACATTAAAATCGTTCTGATCACTTTGATAAGTAGATTCAATTATAATCAAATTAATATCAATAGGGCAAATTAAATTTTGCATAATGTTAGTCATCTCATGATTTTTGAAACTTTTGAAGCTTAGGCATCGACTAAAACCATGGGAGAACTGAATTATGATCCAAAATTCAAATAATGCTGAATTATAGTCCACTAATCACTCATAAATAAATATTTGTTTCCATTTTTGACTCTAACTGAAATCAAATTTGGTTGCTAATGATTGATATAGCATCCGTATAGTAAAATCCTAATTTGATTAATGCCATTATTTAACATATTACACGTAATTGTGTTTTGTGTTCTATTTTTAGAATGAATATTGTTAAAGATCTCCTTTAGGATGGACTTAAGCCTTTCTAATCTACAAATTTATTCAATTAATCAATTAAATGGTACAGCCTGTTTTGGACTGTTGTTATCTCAATAAATATAATAATAAACTGAGTATTCGAGATGTTTAAGAGTATTAAAGTGTCTATGCCCTTTAAGTTAATTACTGCTTTGATTTAATTATATATCCAAAAATCAAATTTTTTAGTTCGAAACGCAGGATAGAATGTTACGTATCCGAAAAAGTAAATTCAAACCTTCCCAAATCCATGAACTATTTAACAAATCCTGGTATTTCTTTCCCAAATGCTGGTATTGCTGGTATAACAAATACTGGTATTTCTTTTCTTCATTAAAAAATAAATATAAAAATAACCCCCTTCTTTCAGTAGTATACTACATGAAAAAAAACCCTTTTCAACTGGCCAAAGAATAGCAAACACAAATTTTATGTTGCAACATATTCAAACAATTTTGATAAATTTAGTAACGTCCGAGACTGTTATTGTTTTGAAAACAAAAGAAAGAAAATGATCCGGTTTATCTAGAATTTTTAATCTTTGAATTAAAATGACATATCTGACTTATGCGCCATATTACCGAAACTGATATTAAAATAACTTTAAGTCAACACATTCATTGCAATGGCTCGCGAGATTTACTCGGTCCATCTATAAAATTCGATTACCATTTCTTAGCTATTTCTAAACTGTGTCAAAAAAAGGAGGCTATCTAATTAGATGAGTATGAATCACAGGTGATACACACAACAATCAACTTAATAATGAGGCAATCACTGTAATTATCTCAGATGCCAATTCCGTTCTTACAAATATGGAAATAACAATAAATGCACAGAATAAAATGTTCTATTTAATTCGGAATTTGAATCAATTCACAAATCAGCGATTTGATAATAAGTGAATATTTTACTTTAAAACATGTTTGTATATCTATAAACCAAGTTTAATTTTAAAAAAATCAGCTTCTGCAGATCAATTCCAATTCTTATTGCATATAAAAATTCACCATCCCTTTGTAATAGTATTGCAGTAACACCAAAAGCAGTGCAATACCTGAATATAATTAGTCTTCCTAATACATACGATTGTTCTATTATCAATAATAGCAGAAATCGGGATCAAACGACCAGGTTTCTGATTTATTTGATTTGCCTGTAAGATACCACGAACAGAAGCTGAAAAAAATCTGGCCTGCTTAAATTAAAGGAAAGTTATGACAAACATTTATTTTTTTCCATTCTTTTGTTCATGGTGACATAGACACCACATAATTCAACTGAATCTCCAAAAGTACGCACCTGCTCTGCTTGTTACGTCTACTAATTTATCTCAAACCTTATCATGGTAGTGCGTGCATCTTCCACATTTTGAAGCCTCTCTCGCATAATAAAAATGTCCAAGGATTACTAACACAAAATTTCTCAAAGACTAAAATAAACTTCATTTTGCGCATCAGACACAGTGACACCTGGTTAAGTCTATGGAAACTGATAAGGAAAGGCTGTTGAAAGCGGCACGACTTCTGGCGTTACGGACATGAAATACTGCAGTGTCCCCATGATTTGCGGTTGATCCTTTTACCCTCTCAACAGAATCAGCGTCAAAACATTCCCCTTCCGTTGCCATTCTTGGATCTGATGAAAAGTTTCCATCCTCTTTCCTTTTATAACCAAGAATTTTATTTCTTTGTTGCTAACTTTATAAAGGGAAGGGATGTGGAACTTGAACAAGTCAAGGCGGTATTTTCATGTAGAAAATAATTCAGTGACCGCAAAAGAAGATATTTATAGAAATAAAACTATTTAAAATAAGATTTTCTTAACGTACTTAAAATGAGAAAAAATATTTTTTTATTAAATATAGAAGCTCAAAACAAAAGGCATTGATTCAAATAATCTATGTAAACTAGAATTTTAATCATGCTTATCATATATTATCATTTTTAAAGACCATTTGAGAATTTTTTTTATGGTGGCTTTCATCATGTTTAAGTTCTCTAACAGTATTTTCAGTTTCATATTATTACGATTTTATTTTGTATAAACCCTAGAATTATTTTTTTTTAATTTCTACACATCTATAAAAGAGTGTTCTTAATCATTTTATTTTAAATATTTTTTATTCTTAAATAAATTTCATAATTTATTATTATGAAATATATTTATCAGGATATTTAACCACTTCGCATACAATGATGTGTCTGACACGCGCATCGAATTACTGAATTTTTATTTTCAAGTCTGCATTTAAGCCACAGAATTAAGTATTTAAATACGGAAAAATCAATATGAAACGATTTGGTATCCCAAATTCTCCATATATTATTTTTTAAAAATTCAAATTAGCAATAAATTGCCAAAATAGGATGAGTTATCTAATTAAAAAGTTAGTTTGTTAAATATAAAATATCCCCAAAGCTTTTCTTCTTAATTCTTTTTCAAAATTACAACCAGATGGCATCTCTGCTATGATATTAAAATTACTCAATTAACTCATAATTATGTTCTGAAAATACTATAGTATTGTATTTTCATCAGCAATATGCGACTATAAAAATTTAAGAACTTAAATGTATTAGAACATAACTGGAAAATCGATAATATGACTTTAGTTTTAGAAACGGGAAAATCCAGCAAAAAAAACAATCATAAAAATTAATAAAACCATCAAATCAATTATAAGCAGTTATATTCATTTATTTGGAAATCAAATTTATAATTTTGATCATAATTCGATTAATTTTGGGTAATAAAATCATAAATTGATTAATTTTTGGTAATAAAATCATAAGTTTGATTAATTTTGGGTAAATTTAATACTTGTCATTAAAACAAATGCGCAATATCGAATTGTGCGTATTTTCAATTTAATGCGTTTTGATTGCGCTTCATAGATTCAAGAGATTAGATGTAAGGTCATGGCTGAACAAAAATAAATAATTACTTTAGATAATAAAGAGTTAAGCAAAGTTTACAAATGAATCAGTGCATACTCTTGTGATGCACATTAAATGTACTACGCCAGTTTAATTCTTAAACTATTGCGCATCTTGTAGCAGGAAAAAGACATTATGCGTTAGTTACACGCAGGTGGATGTTCGATTATTTGACTTTATCTTTTGTCAGCTATCACCAACTCAGAAAAGATCGTGACTTCACGATGGTAGTAAAAAATTATGCATCCATTTTAAAATTTTCATTTATAAATTGGTTTTTTTTTACATGCAGATGCTTTTTGCATGCAAATTTTTATCACATGCAGATGTTGATGTAACATTTAATATATAAAATCACGCTGAACTAAATAAATAAAAAATGTAATGCAAATAATGATGTTTTAAGCATGCCATTAATTACTAAGACAGAAACAAAAGGAAACTGAAATGGCTGACTCATGAATTCACACCAAATTAATCCCTGGACAAACACAGAATTTTTTTTATTCCCTATAACATTTTGATTTAAAAATTTGTACATTTTATATTAACCCTTAAATGTACAGCGATGTAGATCTGTATCGTATGTTAAAAACCTCATATCTATAGGTATCAAAATTGCATACTGTTATTTTTTAATTTAATTTTACCAATTCTATCTTATTGTATTCAAAAGTTAGAATTATGAACAGTTTATTTCTTTATCTGTGACAATTTTCATTACTGATGAGCTATCCGAGTACAATTTTATTTCGGAGGATGTTATTTATGATTATTGATATAAAAAGTAACAAAAACATATGAAAAATTGCTTTCGTATAGAGACAAGGCTGGAGTAAAGAATATTTATATTTGTGAATATACTGAACAATTTATGTTAGAAAAATGTACCTTTTTTGTGATGTAAAAATAAATCAATATGTAAAATCGGCTCTACATAAGTTCCCTTTAGTGCAAATATAGATGGCAAAGGATGAGAGTGTAATCCCATCCTTTGTCATCTGTGTGTGGAGACAATGAAAGACAACGTTAGTCGTTGCCCTATATTTTCAGAATGAGGTATAAAATACCACTATGCGAGTTCGGTGTAGCAAATGCAATGTCCCTTTATATTTAAATGCTAAAAATAATTGTTTTGTGAATTTTCCTGTTTTGTAATATAATGAGAGGTATTATTTAGGTTTGATTTATTATATTATTGTAAGCAGTAGATTTCTAGAACTGAAAGAGTGATTACCCATGATGATGTAAAAATTCATCAATATGGTTTTCTTTTTTTGAAGAAAAAAAAGTTCATGTGTGCGTGTTTTTGTGTATTATTTCCATTAAACCACACCCATTTCCAGGTTGATATCAAATTTTATTCATTAAAAATAAAAATTCATTCATTTAAAGGTCAAAATATAAATGCTATTCGGATGAATACAGTCAACAATAACGAATTTATGGCTATTATTAATGCTTTTATAATAAGATATTTTTTTTAAATAATAAACATACATAATATTTATACATAGCGGAACCATTAGTCAGTATTATAAAATTACATGTTTGTGCATTCTGCTTATTTTGAATGAAATTTGTTCAACCAGAATATAGTTATGATAAACTGCATGTACACATACGTTAAATTCATTAACATATGAGTCATCAACAATTAACATAATGACAACAATTAACGTAATAGCAACAATTAACATTATGAGTCATCAACAATTTCTAACGTACGAGTCCTCAACAATATGATGAGTGTACGACTATTTTTAATGATTTTAAATCAACGATTTTCTTACGATAAAAATTCTGAGATCGTTTCGATTTTGTTCTTATTTTGAAATCATTCTTTAATTCTTCTTTGCGCCTTAATCATCGTATGCATGGAATTATTTGTTTTTCAAATATGTAAGCTAAAAATAAATCATTGAAAGGCTATAATTCGGTACAAATTGCACATCATTCGCAAACACCTCAAGCGTTTTACAATATCTTAACTGAATTGACAGCGCATTCTTGAAACAGAAGTTATCTAATTAAATAATACAGAAAACAAAACAGTTAAGCGTAAAATATAAACCTAAATGATTACTTCTAAATCACATTGCATTTCTTCTGTATAAAACGGAAATAATTTTAAATGGTTGAACCGTCCCCAAAAAAATCTATCGGAAAAAATGTAGGAGTTATTAATGAACCTATTTCATTTCTAGCCAGAAATTTTCAATTGTTCTGAAATCGATATTTCTTGTTGCCTTATACTGGACACGCAAGAAATTTCAACCAGAAATTCTCATCAGTTTCCAAGAAAAAAAATCAAACAAAAAACAAATCAAATCAATCAAACACGATGAAAAAGATACCATTATAAAAGGATGCTTTTATTATTAAACTATAATCATATTTCTACATTTTCCCCGAAAATCTAGAAATCCTTTGAAATTTCGAAAATTTTTATTCCCAACTTATGACATTCAGTTAATTTATTGCTTTCAATCATAACGGCATTTCTGCGTAAAATCATCGAAAAAAACAATCCAATCAAAACAATTGAGACCACCTACGCTCACCCCAGTTTCCAAAAACCAATCAAGTGGAACAACCTGTTTTAATTCCTCCCAACAATACGAGAAAAGTTTTCATTTGCAAATAAACGCAAATATTTAGCCAATCAAACTGCATTGCAGAAAAACATTCTAAAATTGAAGGAGGAGAAGTGAATATTTTACAGGGTTACTGTATTTTTTCTGTACTGGAAAACTGAAAATGATTTAAGGACAGTTATTTCAGAGTATATGATTTATTTGCGTTTTAAATTTTTAAAAATTATGGGAGATTTTTTCGGGAAACAATCAGCTTTCGCCCATTAAAAAAATGATGTACAGCTTTTTATTCGTTTTCGCCGAAATAAATTTTCGATGCAAATAATTTTTAATGCATATTCAAAATATGATCCGATTTCGAAAAAAAAACTGACAGAAAAATGGATATTTTTCAGAAAGTTTGTTGTTTATCTTGTTGTCGGTAAATTAAATGACATTTAATTAGATTAGTTGCAATTAAAAAGATATTCAAAAATTTCGATAAGAATTAATTCAAGAATCAGCTATATTCAATTTTTAAATTCAGTGCTCTATTAAGAAGAGATTAAACCTTACGTTTTTATTTTTTAAGACTGCAAATTCAGTAAATATCAAACAAAAAAAAGCTAAAGAAATATTTCATTTAATAAGAGCTTGATATTGTTTCAAAAATAGAAAAGAAAGTGATTTTCTACATAATTACATTCCATTTATTTGTCTTTTTTTTTACTTACTTTCCTTCCTACTTTAATTCTTTTTTTTTTTTCAAAAAATAAATGAGACTGAAATGAGAAACGGGATAAGTTTGAATCCCGTATGTAGAAAAACTGATCTCTCGTGCAGTGAGAAAATACTTCTTGTCTCTTTCAGATACAAAATAACAAATCAGAATGTATCAAATGTCGTCAAAATATTTCAAAATTGTCATTCGTTTCAGGATTACTGGAAATAAATTACTCGAATGAAATTCGATCGTTTTTTAGATTAAAATTTCAGTTCGCTTCAAAAACAACTTTCAAATGGAAAAAGATAATTTATCTGCCCTGGAATTATTTTTTATGGAATGTTTTCGCTACACCTTTTTATACTTCAATTTGCTTCGTAAAAAATTATTTTAACATCAAGTTTTAATCAAAAATCATTTTTGGGATGAATTACATAAAAAATAAAATAAAAATAGTCGATTAAGCAAATGGTGCATATACCTGAATCTTTCGTTTTTTAAGTTAAAAGAAGACCCTTGTTTCGATAAAAATTAAAGATCGATTAATTCAAATTGTTTCCTCTTAGAAACAACCACATTTTCCCATTTTTTTGGGGGGGGAGGGTAGAAAACGTATTCCGCGAACAAAAAGATCAAATTGCTTAGATGCAAAAATTCGAAATTAAAACTCTTTCCAGAAATACAAATGTAATCTGAATGAGCTATATCTGATGAATACGACGTACGTCTAGGGCAAAGCACAGCAATGAAGTGCTTGTCTAGCAAGCATGTCATGTCTTCCGACATATTTTGAAATTATATCGTTAAAAGTTTTTCTCCAATGTCTTGATGATATATGAAGGAATCATCCGAGGCTTTTTAAGGAATCTTGAAAAAAATTTCAACTTTTCTTAATTGTTTTCGTTATTTCCAGTATTTTTTTCAAACAACGAATCCTCAATTTTGTGCATTTTAAATATAATTAAATATTCGTTACATTTAGTACAAAAGTAATTGAAGTGGGATATTAGCAATTAATATGGCTGCCTTAGCTGAAACACTATCAACAACTCATAGCGATACACTTCAATTTTTAGTTAAAAAATAAAGACAATTCTAGATTTATTTTATGAGCGAATGTTGAGTCCATGGAAAAAAGTATTAGTGTAAATAAAAATTAAATATTTATAAAGCAGGCCAATTATACGTTCAATCCACACAGAAGTGTTCATTTGAAACCGTTAGTAAGAATTCCAGAAAAATATGTGGAGAAGGATCAGAGTACAAAAACACAGCTTAAGATACGAGGACATAAAAAAGGAATGCAAGAAAATCGTTGAAATAAAACTAAACAAGTAATATATATAAAAAAAATCAAATTCAATTCTTACTTAGATCAACACAGAAATTATTTTATTTTATCTACTTTTTATTAATTACAATTAATATAAATAATTTATCAAAAAATTATTGAACTTCGCAAGAATTGAACTCTCATTCTTCAATTTCACGTGAAAAATACCGAAATCCTTGCATTTCACCGATTGAGCAACCGCGTGTTGATTTCAATTTTCATTACAAACTGCCAAAACTTTATTTAAAGTATTAAAAATTCATTAAAATTAATTAATGCATTAATATTTGAAAAACTGTATTAACATCAAGTGTCTTCCATTACAAGTTTTAAAAAATGTACTTGAAAGGATGAATATAACGTATTTTATTAACAATTGAAAATTTGATTTTATATTATATTATATATATATATATATATATATATATATATATATATATATATATAT
>JAOUZG010006274.1:296296-328635 GCA_026289955.1 Argiope argentata
ATATATATATATATATATATATATATATATATATATATATATATATAGAGAGAGAGAGAGAGAGAGAGAGAGAGAGAGAGCGTGAACTAATTGTAGGAATCGGAAAAAAAATTTAAAAGGGAAAATAAAACAACCTTTAAAAACGATCGAACTCATACAATTAGCCCAAAAGTTTTTAATATCAAAATTCTTTTGAAGGGAAATGTGGCTAAAACTGCGATAGAAAAGACAAAAATAGAAAAAAAAAATCACAGTCATGGAATTGCGGCTAAATTTCATACACTTCCCTAGTTCAAGGCAGGGGGAAAAGAATCTCGTAAACAATTCTTCCAAATTCCATTTTTTTTCTCAATAAAATTTCAAAAAACTTCCGACTTTCTTAGTTTATACTACGCAAGTTAAGATACCTCCCGTTCAAACTATACAAAAGAACCCCGACCCACGAATTCATCCCTCAACGTTCGATTCAATTTTCTTCAGCCTCCAACGTACTTCTCGATAACAATCCAGCTATAGCCCTAACGTAGGCCCTTGAGATATTATTCAGATATTATTAACGGTCCCAAAGGCGGCAGGTGTTGTGAAGAACCCCACAGCGCTTCCCTGATTCAAATCGGTCGAACGTGTTTTGGATATGCAATCACCCGGAGAGAGTTCCACTTCCGGTTCGGTACTTAAGGGGCCTATCTTAAGTTCATGTAGCAAGCAGTGGATCTGCGGGTTATTAGACAAAACCACAGGTGAAGTTGTATAGAGATAGAGCAATGAATTGTCAGTATTTCTACCAATTTTGTAGTAGTTCTTTGCAACAGTTTGCACCTTCCACAATAATAGTAATTTTAAGCTTTTAAACCTATAAAAAAATATTGTATACCAATTTTTAGAGTTGAGTTCAGTTAAAATTGTTGTTTTTTGGCACAAAAGCCATTTTTGGGTAAGCTTCGCCACATTCTCGAGTTAAAAATATTTGTATATATTTATAATAAAATCAATATATGAAATGATGACAAAATCCAAATATCTAAAATTTTAAATCTATGAATTATGAAAAATTATAACCATGATGTAAAGTAATATACTATGCTAAAAAGTGTGGTCAATGTTTATATATGATTATAAAAACCGATATTTTTAAAAAAAACTAACCAGACCAACATGCGGGGTTTGGAACTCGCCCAATTCAAGGTGCCCAATTTTTAGAGAAACTTACCGAAAAAATATTAAATAGAACTTTAAAAAGGTTTCAATTAGCAGTTTTTTAAAAAAGAAAAAGCAGCAACAACTTTTTTTAAAATTAATATTAAAAATTTGGCTTCGGTTGATCGACATATGAAAGCATATAAATTAACAAACAGGACTTGTTTTAGATTTTGTATCGCCTGAAACATAAGATATAGGGCTCGTATACATGAAGCCTTCCACAGCAAGTTCCATGTTCTTTGCCATCAATTGATATCATCTATAATGAATGAATCAAAAGTGAACACTTCAAATGTTTTTAGGGCATACCAAAACACAAAAACAATGCTTTATTTTCTTAATTCATCGCCTAAATTTGCACCCCTTTTTGAAACTACATTAGAGCTATTTGGGAACAATAGTTAAAAGTCAAGAACATACAAATTGGCCTTCTTGACGTAACTTCACACGATCAGAAGAAAAATGCTTGATACTAATGGATTTAAAGCATATCGAATAACCACAAAGCAGATCTTTCGTAGAGTTGAAACTAGAACGCAGGATTCTCCAATCTCTAAATTGAGAGCTTAACTCCAGATCACTAAAGCCTTATTCATAATATAATACGAAGTTTCACTGGAAGGAATTGTCTTTAATGCTATGGTAAGAAGATAGAGAGGCTTAACCCCTTCGCATACAATGACGTGTGTGACACGCGCATCGAATAACTGAATTTTTAGTATCAAGTCCGTAACCAAACCACGGAATTTAAAATACGCAAAAATCAATTCGAAACTCTTTAATATCCCAAATTCTCCATATATTATTTTAAAAAATCAAATTAGCAATAAACGACTAAAATGGGATGTGCCATCTAACTAGAAAGTTAAATAAATTTGGTTGTCAAAGGGTTAATCACCCGTAATTACTGAGATTCAAAGGAAAATATATCAAATTTGGATCTCCCGAAAGTTTGGAAGTTTTTGACTCTAAAACCTCAAGTGATATTTTTTTGAATGAAATATTAATTCGATATTTTTATTAATTTTATCCAACATTATTATAGATTGCACCCATTAAAACAATGAGGAATAGTTGAGACACTTTGCATGTCTCTCGAAGCAAGAGATTTACTTCAAATATCCCATGTATAGATTTCACAAATTTATAATTTAATCAAAATAAGTATTGCGTTAAATGCTTACACAATCTTCATAGCATATTTTTCTTCGATAATAGAGAAATTTAACTATTGAAAGTCACGAAGGGAAAGTTTGGCCCATTATGAATTACCTCACATTTATATTATTCGATTTATTTTATTTCGATTTATAAACCAGCTTAGACAAAGTAATACATTTATTCGATGTCTTCAATACATTTTTCTTTACTTTCTCATGTACGGCGGATATAAAGAGAAAATACTGTAATCTTCAAACACTTCGAATTTGAGATTTTGGAAAATCTCCACCTTTTGATCTCCCGTGTTTGGAAACATTTTTAGTAAATGTCTGTAACGAAGATAATTCAAAAACGATTCGAACTATACGTATAAAATTTAGTATATGGACTGTAGATCAAATGTAAAAGTATCCATCAAATTTTAAAAGACATTTATTCAGAAAAAACTTATATGCCAGATTGTTTTGAGTACCTACAAAATGCATATCCAAATGTAGATACTGACAAAGGTTTCAACTTTATCTATTCAAGGTTTGATTATCTCTTGATCCATAGTTTCTCATGCACGTAAACGCAATGACTCAAAAATACAATGATTTTAACAAATGAAAATTGCTATTTGCTCTTGTGACTATAACTGTATGTCAACTTTTTGTTTCAATCGGGCATCCAAAATACATAAATATATTCATATATAAGCTGATAAGCTTCATAAGGAAACGGGATTTACCAAGTTTCAGTTTCAGAAGCAGAATTCGGGGGGTTGAGTTTTATTTCCATTTAAGATCCATTAAATCCACCCCACAGTGAACATTCAATTCTTTTTCTCAGAAACTGTTGAGAGGGATTAGTACATCAATCTAGTTATCTGACCATAGTTCAAACTCACAAGGTTTCTATCCTTTTATAAAGCTTGAAAAAAAGACAATATAAATTTAACGTTCTTTTACCATTCAAACATCAATTAGATGCTTATAATACTTTGCAGTCTTCGCAGATAAAATTTTTAAAAAGTATTATTTTGATCGGCAACCAAAATTAATTATATGTCTTTATTGCTTGAATAAAAAATGAATTTTGCATTTTTTTAAAAGCCAAAAGTATGCATCAAACCCAAGTGTGCTTCCCATAGTTAAAAATTATATTTCATGAAAAGAAAAAGCAATTACTTTGTTACTTTCAGATTATTACTTTTGTTATTATATTATTTTTTAAAAAATGTTCTATTCTTCGCATATAATAATATATCTGGTTTAACATAGAATTAAATATTTTATTTATATTTCTAATTAAGGCAAAACAATAATTAAGAGAAAGAAATCACTCAAACACGAATGAATATCTCCTCACCTTCTCATAGAAATTGAATCAACAATAAATACATAAAAATAGAATAAGTCATCTATTTAGGAGTTTAAATAATTTCATAGGAAAAGTGGTTAAATAGTTGAAAATGTTGCATGTAGATAAAAGCTATAAAGTCACAAAAACTTTACTAACATCTGTCTTTTCATTGAAGAAGTTACTATTATAATTTCCCTCTATCAAATAACTTACATATCCCTCAATATTTATTCAACCATTGATTTTAAAAAACCACACGAGAGACGCCCAGTAAAACGCCCACTCTATTATAAAAGACATATTTCCAGCCAAAGCTCTTCCAACAGAGCAGAAGGATATAAGAAATCTCCCCACCCCTAGTAACAATAAATGATATTGCAACAATCGATAAATTCACTAGAGATTTCAGATGCTCTATTTGGGATCTAAAAATGTCAAATGATCTTGGACCATCTGTTTTCTCTCAGTTTTATTACCTGGAAAGCTTAGTTGTTGATGATATCTTTTCCCAGAAATGTTGCTCCGGACTTTTCGGAAATCTTATTTAAAGAAACGTAAGGTGTTTGAATAAGAAACCTTCCGTAATAACTTCATTTCGAGACGCTCTCCTCTTTCGCTTGTCTAATCGTGCTTTTAGCTTCGGGCGATACGTGATCAAAATCATTTTGAGCTTCAATAATTGGAAATGTTGCCCTTATTGTATGCTGTGCGGGTCTGTTTTTATAGCCAGTATATCCGTGTTTGTTTCCTTTGTTTTCTTCTTCTTACTTATGGCGAAATGTCTTTTTTTTTCTTTTCTAGTTCACACAGAAAGAAAGAAAAATGGGCAAGCTTAAGCAACATGAGACGAGGTTAATTCCGACATTATTAATTCGGAATCGTCGAAAATTTCAATATTTTCTCCAATACCCTTATTCAGAATTTTAAAAAAGCAGTCATAATTTGAATTCTTTTGTAGGGAAGTATTCGATGTCAAAACTAAAAATTATAATATATTATTAAACTATTCAAAGTTATGTATATTGTTCACTTATAGAAATTTACTTATCCCAATTATTTTATTTCACGATGACTATTTTTTTAAATAAAAATCCATATCATTTAATCCATTAATACTTATTATTTTTAAATCAATAAAATATAAAAAAATCAATCATTGTTGAACTTTTCAGCTTAACCATCTTTTCTTTTGCTATGTTTATTTTTTAACTCAAATGTTAGTGAATTTTTAAGTCATATCACAACAAGTAACTTAACTTTTGTTGTGATTCTTTCAAGTATAAATTTCATTACAGAGTGTATTTGTTTATAAAATGTTGGTAGAGACATTTCTTGAAGATTAACGATAAAATGAACGAAAGTTACAATAAACTTTTATTATAGACTCCGCATATGGTTTTAAAATAAAAGTAATAATAGATTATACTTCTTAGATAAAAATTTAGCTACTTCCAATCGATAATCATTTTGTGAATATTGAGCGTGAAAATATACTTACTATCCATGATTATCAAAGTTAAAAAAAAAGCGTCACACCAGCGGCTGATCTTTTATCTCTTGCACATGGATTAGTTTTTAAGAATTTTATGGTGTGGAAGTTAATTTTGGCTATGCTTGTGCTGAACTCGAAACAAACGAAAAAATATTTTTATTTCTGAATAGGGTAGTTAAGAAATTGCTGATTGGCTATTATGAAGAATCTCAAAAGAAATTTCAGATTTTTGCAGGTAAATAGTACGAAAAATTTCAGTTTCAGCACTTTTACGTTGAAAAGTGAAGAAGAACAATTTAATAAAAGCAGTTTTTAAAAACATTCTTGTATCAGTGTACAGATTTTTTTTTATTTCTTACAAGTTTAATTTGTAAATTTAGATTCACATTTCTTTTTAAATGTATTAGCATGAATACTATAGAAATCTTAATTGAATATTCACCACCAGATGGCGCTATTCATATGGCATTACAATTCATTTACATTAATTGATTTACTGAAATTAAAGTTCTAAAAATGTTTAAATAAGTTCCTTTTATTGAAAACACACAAATGTACTTATTTTCAAAACTATTGCAAAATGGAAAAGAGTGAAAAATTGATATAATCCATTACATGCACGAAACAAAAAATATTCCAAAAAGTATATAACATATATAATTCAACCAGTTGATAACTTCAGAGTATCTAAAATCATAACTATAGATATATATCTCTTTAAAACATGGATTTTTAAACATTGATCAATCTCGACCTTTTAAAAAGAAAAATTCTGTATTTCATTTTTGTCCAAAATAATTTAATCCGACCCTAACAGAAAATAAATGGTAAAAAGAAATCACAAATGATTAAAAAGGTACATTCAGCTTAAAATAATCAAACGACATACATTTATGAAATGTTCTCCGAAAAGCTGATTTTCTAAAAGTCTGCTTGAGTTTGAAGAAAAGAAAGCATTGCGATTTTTAGCTACCCCAAAAATTTGATGCGATCTCAAAGGCGGATTTCAACATCCTGCGGTATAAGACGGCCCATTAAGATCCCTCATTTAAGTCAACCTTCTAATCAACTTAGCTTTCCATTTCAACATATTTTTAACTCAATCAAGGATTGTGTTAAGGTTTAATTTTAGTTATATATTTTTACTTTTGTTACTTGGTAAATAATCTTTTTATAAATTTCTATTCAGTAAAACCTGTTTTTGTGTGGTGAATTAGGACCGCAGAAAAAAAAGTTGCTCTTAAAAAAAATATCAATTATTTACGAAATGCTCCAAAGTTACCACAGGTGTGTATTGACTGTCTAAATGAATATTATGAGACGCATATTATGCAACATTGTAACATAATGTTTGTCTTATACTTTTATACTGTATATTTTATATATACTTCTGTGCCTCTTCAATTATCAATCGATTTAAAAATATCTTTTTTATTCATTAAAGATACAATTAAAACGGCTGAAATGCTACATTTAGTAAAATTGGTGTGAAATTTCATTTAGAAGTGCAATGAATAATTTTATTAAGCTTAAATAATACAAAATCCGCCCCGATATAGGTGATGCGAAGATCAGACTCATGTCTGCAAGAAGAATACGTATTCATAATTCGTTTACAACATGCTTATATACACTAATAAGAGATATTTTTCTGCTTTCATAGCCCCTGAGTCCTATACGCCACCTTAAAATATACCGCACAAAAAAAGTATCTCAAAAATAAAATCGCACAAAAAAAGCGTATGTAAAAAAAATCGCATAGAAAAAGACCGCTCAAAAAGAGGTTTTACTGCATTTTTAAATAAATAAATCATGGCAAAACTAGTAAAACAATGACGTTTTTGAAAAATGGATAATGATTTTTGAAGGTTTCCGTGCACTGAATGAAAATCTTTAATTATTACGAAGGGTTATAGGGATACAATAAACTTCAAACAAATATAATATCACAAATTATTTACGGAATTACATAAGAGGGATGAAAAATAATATATTGTAATTCATCATGTCTTAACTTATTTAATAAAGGTTTAATTAATTCATTGTAGTCCTAATATAATTTAATTTGTATTTTATTTTATAAAATTATATGGAAACTAAGTAACATTTTTAATCATACACCTGCGCCTCTCCCTAAACTGAGCAGCCTTAGGCAGCTGCCTACAAAAATCCACCATGTTATCCCCCCTCTTTAGTATTGCGATCTATAAAGGGAAGCATGATTTAGGATATGTTTAAAATCTGACATAGTGTAAAGCAATTGTTTTACAACAGCATTAGGGTCCCCTACCCTTTCTAAAGCTCGTTTCGCTGTCGCAATTATGAATTAAATTTCCGTCATTTATCTTGTCGATATAGTTAACCGTTTTCATTTTTTCTTATCTTTCTTGCTTCGGGCAGTTTAAGAATCGTGTCTCATTCATTTCACAGAATTTAGTGAGGGACGTTATTATAATTTCGCATAAAACTAGCAATTCGATGCGGTGTTCGCCTTGCATGCAATTAACGATTTAAATTGCCCGATTTATAAGGAAATTATAAAAGAATTCGCTCATGGGTGGAAAGCTGATATAAAGGTTAGGGCTGTCTGCTTTTAAAATATCATTCAAATGGTACCAAAAAGGTAGAATGATAGCGTTGCAAATAAAAAATAATTCTAGAAAATTTATTTAATAAGAATAAAATCTTATAAATTTTAATATATAATTTTTGTAATTATAGAATAGATAAACAAAATATCCGTCCCATATCGCTTTTATTTCGCTTTGTGTATTTTTAATTTATAATACTCAGATCTTACTTGCTTTTCTAGAGTAATTGAGAAATTAATTTTTATTACTTAAGTTGTATTTTCTATCATTACTATATATTGATAATTTACAATCACCACCAATTAAACTAGTGGGTAATTAAATTTTAAATTGTTTAACTATAAACTGCTTTTTATAATGCTTGCTTCACCAATAAACGCATACTTCATTCCAATGTAAACCATTACCATGCTTAAAAAAACTCATATTTATAAATGATAAAAACATTATTTATATTTAAACATTAAAAACATTATTTATGTTTAAATATTTCACCTATTTATTTTGTTATTCAAATATGATTGTTATTATCATCGCGGCCAGAGGTATGAAGAAATATTTCGAATAAAAAATAATTTTTCTCTTGAGTTTACTTGTACAGGTTCTAGTGAGTATATTTGAATTCTTGTCGACTTCAGTTATCTGCTACGATCAATTATTGAGTTACATTTTATTTGCTGGGCAAATTTCTTTGTAAAAACAGGCTTTGTAATACGAAAATTGGAGGATTTCAGGATATGGTATCCTAAGAAATTATTTTAAAGTCAGATACTTCGTTCATTAATTCTTCACCAAAGCGAGAATTTTCAGGTAAGGAAAAAGATGAAATCTCAGCAAAAGATTCAGGACAGTTTGGTATTTAGTATGACTAGCAAGATCAATATAGGCTTGTTTTATTCGTATAGAAATTGAATCTCCCTTAAGTGCACAAAATAATTTTTAGATCAATTTGCTACTAAATTATCCATTATAATAAGGTGAGCAATGCAGAAAATGGGATACTGGATTATAATTTATATATTCTATAAGACTGCTACCTTCAGTTGATTCTTTTAGCTTCAATTATTAAAAATCGTGCTAGCTTTTACCATCTACTTCGAGTAGCTAAACCCAATCCAGTTCAATCTTGAAGAAATAATTGAGGCCTTTTTCTATCCTCACGAAAGGCCATATTTCAATTCTTAATAAGGTTTCCAACAGGTAAGAAAAAAAATTTAGCAAAAAGATAAACCGGACAAATACACAATCAAAGGCATTTCTCAATACATGTCTGAGAAAGGACACATTTCAAAAAAGTCTTCTTGCAAATGCGCGGGCTCCTCTTTATACAATAGGATAAATGGCCGGTAGGAAAGGAGTGACATTGATTGATGGACGACTCAAAATGTATTGTAATAACTTCAATTTAATTTTGAACAAAAAAATTTTTTTAATGCGTTAAGAACAAAAATATGAGCATTTAGAAAATAGACAACCACTGATTATGTAATGTTGTTTGAACATGTATATCAATTCAAAAATATTCAGACCTAATAATTCAAATTCCATTTGGAAAGGCGGGAGTTTACAAAATTGTAAAGCGTTTATCATAGAAATGATGGCATTTTCTATACTGCTCTTTAATTATTATATTAGATAAGTATACCTTATCAGTTCATACTAACAAATTTCTAGTAATGATTCTGATAAGGCATCCAATTATCCAATTCATATTTGTTAACACATTAAGGACCGCAAAGAAATCTGTAACACATACGCCTGGGATCGTACATTTTGGGGCAAACTTGTATATTCTAAACATCCATTCGTAACAGACGGAAAGCGAAAAACGAGAAAACTCGTGAGCGGTCCGCAACAGATGGGACGTGGAACACGAGAAAACTCGTCAGTGGTCCTTAATGTGTTAAGATGGTCATAAAAATGTGCATGCTTCTTGTAATACAGAAATTATGCCTTTAATTCAGTTTCGCAAGCTACGTAATTCTAGTTTTTAGCATTATAACAATTATTAACCTATAGCAATTTGCTTCTAATCCAGAAGAGTTTGGTATATTTTGTCTGCTTTTATACGCTAAATAAGATTCATTATTTGAAAATTTATAAATTTTCACCAACGAATTAGTTTAAAACTGAATTAATCGATGTTTAAAATTAATGTCAAAAATTACACCCATTCATTCTCCTATATTTTCTACTTTTGTGAAACATTTTAAGAAATTAAGTCATTTCAATATTAATAATCATATCCAACATTTTTTATACTACTCTATATTTTCAACTATACCCTGTGAATGAACTCATATTTGAAGTATTTTGACAGACATATTAAAAATTTTGTGATAACAAAGTAAATTAAGATTTGTACATTTACTTTCATTATGGTTCCTTTTTCTATTTATAAGATGAAACGATTTCATTCATATTCCAAAATCTTGGCTTTACACTACAGCGTCATGTCACGTTCTAAGGGTTAAAAAATCACTCATATCATATATGCTATGGCAAAATCGTAACTAATCATCAATGATACAATCTAGGTATATAGAGAAGTATCGATTACATTTTGAGAAAAATACTATTCTTCAGGTTTGCGCATGACCAAGACTTCTATTGAATCTTCTGATCTTCGATATTGAACCTTGATCTTCTGAATGCGAGGAAAATGTCTAACCGATTGGACCAATAGCTCTTACAGTAAATCGCAAAGATATAAGAAAGAGTGATAATTAAATGAATCTAAAGCAATTTTTGCAATTGCATGATATTAAAAAAAGAAAGTGTTAAGAAGTGTTAAAGAAAACTTCATTTTGCATCTTCACAGTAAGGCACTATTACATAAAGTACTGTAGACATTTTCTAGTTTACTATAGTAAACAAAAATCTTCATTTTGTGATGCTCAATGTTTTCAACTAAAATGACATAGTTATGAATTTTTACTAATTTCTGATTGGTTCTTAGTAATGAAGTTATTTCAAAAACTTTACTGTGTATGTAAATCTTTAAGTTATACAAAAAATTTGTATACATAGATACTTATTTTAGAAGCTCAAGTTGACTCGTTTTAATATTGAAATGCTTAATAAAAAATTAGCTTTTTAAAAACAATTTTAGGCTCCTTATTTCTTATTACCATAAACAAGATACTCTGATTCATCAAGTTGTTTAGCAAGATATTTTAATTGAAATAAAAGGTTAATTGAATATTTTAATTGAATAAAAGGTTTTTGGAACCAAAAACTGAACAATCTTTTGAACATGAGAATAGAACATGGGATCGCAAATACAAAAGATCCATCTCTACTAGGGCAAAATCCTAGTTTAGTTTGCCCCTTATTTTGTCAAGGATGCCAACAGTACAAAGTCGCCAATCAAGATGGCTAACCATATAAACAATACTATGAGCCAATTACAATAACTCACCATTTTTATAAAAAATTATGAGATTTATTAATTACGATTGTTTTATCTAAGAACGCTTCTTTTTTCAACTTTTATGGGTCACAATTACTGAATCTGCTTTGGATTCTGAAATAAACTTTTACAAACCGGCTACGCCAGTCTGTGCTTTAGACAATAAAATTCGAACATGCGATGCCTTCAGCATTTGAAGAAGGCTCTGGGCAGATTTTTTTAACTTACATAAAACATTCTACTGTTTCTATAGCAGCGGGAATCTAGTAGCTTCGCTAACTCATTAAGTATTCTGAGAATAACAAGAAAAATTGAAAGCATCCGTTCTTGATAGCTGCTCTACAAGAGACTGATGCTGATCTTAAGAAGAAATTTGAAGGAATAAATACACCTACTCGGTTCAATTATTCATTTGAACAGGGAACAATATGGAATTCACAAGGAAAAACAGCGAAGCTTATTCGAGATGCAAATGCATTTGTCGGTACCATATATATTTCGAAATGTAAACATTGAATTCTCAAATACAATATTTTTCATAATATTTGGATTCTACTATTTCTGATTATCCAAATCATCAAACATCGGATTACTGAACACACATACATATCGAATAATCACAGGGAATCCACGAAAAGAACAACAAATCGGCAAGAATTCCATTAGAATGTTAAAATAATATTAAAATGGAAAAGTGAAATAAAGACAAACGATTCAAAACGCTTAAGCAGACTTTTTAAATTCTGTTCTGACAAAATTCAAAAATAGACGATATTAGTGAGAATAAAAGAATTCTGTAAATGTCACAAAAGGAAAAATTTATCTGTGCATAGTATAGTTAAAAATATCACTGAATGTTTTATTAGCAGTAATAATATTTTCATTTATAAAAATTTAATTAAATTCTTTAATGCATGCTTGTTTGTCAATTATTTTTAATTTTTATTTCATATTAAATTGATGTATAAGATATACAATTCCACAAAAAAATTGTAAACAGCTCACTATTAGGATTAATAGGAAAATTACTCCGCTTGCGTTCTTTTTTCTAGGGTTCAACCATCTACAAGGTCACTTTGCCGTTCAATATAAAAAAACAAAATGGATACACATTTGTTTGTAATACAGGTTTAACTAGATACAAATTCACAAAAACACAGTTGCACTTTATCTAGGAAAAGCAATATTACAGGCACAACGGCAAGTAGTACGCAGATACAACAACAAACCTTTGGAGCGTTTAACGTTAAGTATGGTAAGAAATTCCCATCTAAAGTTATAGTTGCTTCAAATATTTTAATTCACGCATTTGTGTTATAAATTTGTATTCAATTAAGCCAGTATTCGACAAGCTATTTGGTTTATTCTTTTCTCTAATTTAATTATTCGATGGAGAACCTGGTGCAATGATCGCCTTTCACGTTTCTGACAATGTCTTATAGAAAAATTATTTGTTTTGGATCCGTGCTATACTTTATAAGATTATCTGGGAACTTTTGAACCATCCTGTAGATTTATATTTGTAGAGGCTCCTCCAATCCTCAACAGAGTTAGGATGGCATCATATCTGAGGCTTATAGAAGAGGTCCATGGTGTTATGATACGTTTCACATTGTACAATTTTTCTTTACTTAAATTCCATGGACTGTACCAGTTTTGACAACCTATTTTTGGACTGTGCTCGTAAATCAGTATAAGGAAGAGGCTGTGTCTGAAATTCATTAGTAGATTTTGCGGTAGCATCGACTTTTTCCTTTACCAGAATACCAACATAGGCAGGAATCCAAGAAAATAAAATGTCAAAATCGTTTTGAAAAAGAGTATCAAAATAATTTTACATCGCAGAGAGAAACCATATTTAAAAAAGCATATTTAATATTTAAAAAATAAGTCAATTCCTACTAATGTCTGCAAAGAAATATTTTATTTTTGTTACTTTTTATTAAAAAGTTACAATTGTTGTTGTTCTCGTGTTCCTCCTTAAAATGGAAGGAGGGATGCAGTAACTTCTCAGGGTATGGACTCCTCAACACCCGAAGGCAGAAGTCTGACTTCTAGCTCAAACACGTCTCAAACCCTTTATACGGAGCGGACTTCATTCATGCATTTCATTCATTCATCCACAGATCATAATTTAGATCTCAAACAGAGAACGATCACCTCTGACACAGTACCCCCAGTGATATTACTCTCCACAAGGGGGAACTTTGTGACCACGACAGATTTGACGTCCATCACACACACAGTCTTCGACTGAAGGGTTTGAACTCGCTACACAACGGATGCGAATCCAACGCCCTACCAACCAGGCTATCCCGGCCTAATAATTATACTTACTATAAATAATAGATCAAAAAATTATACTAGCGTTGAATTTTTAACTCTAATTGAAGATTCACCACCAAATGAGTCAATGCAAAATAAGTGAATTTTCTACGCTAGTTGGGGTAACGCAATACAGATTAGAAATTTTTAATTTTCTTATTTCTATGATTTTTAATTAGAAAATACTTCAAAACGGATCCTAAAAATCGATTGATTAACAATATTTAGTTTTAAATGCATCAAACATTAAGAAAATTAGCAGAATCGTTTGAAATAATCGACCGAAAACATGTTAAACCTAACTTTATTGGCATGGGGGGGATAAACTGAATTATTACTTATTTGGCGACGGTGAAATGAAGATTTTTGGTGTGAAAGTTAGTTTTTAATTAATTAATAAACAACTAATGAATTAATATTGGATAAAACTGTATTAACATCAAATGTCTTCTATTACAAGTTTAAAAAAATTTACTTGAACTTGAGTGGATGAGTAAAAAGTACTTTATTAACGATTGAAAATTTGTATAAGATATATATCTATATATAGGGAGAGTGTGAGCTAATAGTAGCAATTGAAAAAGAACGATAATAATAATAAATACAAATCCAATATATTTTTAAAAACTTTTAACAGAATATTACCCACTGATTGATTAGGAACTATATACGATAAATAAACCCTTCATCTTACTCAGAGGGGGGGGGGAATCAAAGATTTTACTGTAGAGATAAATTTAATGCAAATGCAATTTTTAGCTTCCTCTCGACCATTTGGGCCTTTCTATATATCTTCTTGAACCGATCTAAATTTAGTCCAGTTTACTGGGAATAGTTCTACTCCAGATGTTGACAGGTCTGGGCAGGAAAGAGTAATCGCCCCCTTTTCCATCGCTTCATCCATTTCTTATCTTCCTATCGCCCGCCGCTCGGATTTTGTGTTTTGTGTGCCGCGACTGCACGAGTGTCATTGCGTGTCCATTATTAGTTTTGAGATTTCTGGAGGGTAGGAGCTACTTTCGGCTCCGCTGCACCAGAATGTGGAACCATTCGAGAGCATAGCGGTAAAACCTGCTCGGACGGACTTGGTTAAACAATTGTATAAAATGGAATATGTAAGGACAGATCCGTAAATTGTATTCGCCAATTTGGCAAGGGAATCAATGCTCTTATCGTTACCTTCAACATCGTCATCTTTTATATATTGCATTTTGAACGGAATTCGGCTGCATGAAAATTTCCCGTTTATGTACCCATGGAAATAGGAATAGGAATACGCAAAAATGGCATTTGGTTTTACTATAAGAATGTATTGAATGGTTTTTCTTAATTCGTTACAACTTATCGAATTCTTTAATCTCTAATATATTAATGTATCAACTCAAATATTCAACCAGCAAGGCAAATGAAAGGTGATATTTAATGTTTAAATCAAAACTGTTGATCTGCAGCAAATTTTGGATCAGCCAAAATTCTCATTTGGTTTATTATACTACACGATGAAACACAAAATGCTAGTGTAAATACTAAGAATGGGCGATTTCATTCTGCAAAGCTTTTTAGTAGCTTATAAATATAACTGCTTCAAATAAGTGAGAGTGGTCTCACCGAAACTTTGTCGCATATTCTCTAATAAATGTATTAGCATAATATTAACCGCACTCCATTAGCGAACAATACAAAAAAACCTAAAAGTGTACAACCTAGGTCGGTTTTAGGCGTTGCGTATGATTTCGTTTAAAAATAATTATCCGCTGGGGTTCTGTTAATACGCAAGTACCAGAAAACGAAATGTGCATTTTGGAAGTCTTTTTTGGAATCATTAAATAAAATTTTACTCGGAATAAAAATTATAAGCACTAAGTAGCATATTATATTTCACATATTTAAGTCATTGCATTTTTGATTTTATCGCGTTTACATACTTTTGAAAGCACAGACCGACAGAAAACCAAGACCTTGAAGGATTTGGTCTCAAATTAGATACATATCTACACCTTAGATGTCAAATATGCGCGCCAAATATTATCCATCTTGATTTCTTCGTTTGGTAGTTATCGTATTCACTTATATTTAGTCATACAGACTTCTTCATAATGGAATTCGTTCAAAATTCGCTGGAAATCTACACATTTGGAGTGAAGAAATGATAGTTTTCATCTATTTAGCTAAAAAGCGTTTTTTGAATTATAGCGTTCACAGAGGGACAAATACAATTCTGATTTTTTTTTTATTATGGAGGCATGAAATGTTTAGATACACCACAATCTCGAACTGATATTTTTTGACAATTATAATACTTTCTCTTGCCGGCGTCCTGGGTCGAGTCCCGATTAGGGCATGGTTGTTCTTCTGTGTACTATCTGTGAGGTGTGTGACTGTGCCCCCCCCCCCCCTGAGTAAAAAGGTATTGTGCAAGCAAATGTGATGAGCGTGTAGCTAAGTCGTACTTTTGGCCCTAGTTGGCGCAACATCAAAAACAAGAGACGCTCATTCCGCTTAAAATCGCTGATGGCCATCAGCGCGCTTGTTCATAGCAAGGCCATTAGTACCAGCGCAACAAAAACATACTTTGTATGCTTCGTATACGAAAAAGTAATACTCGAACATACTTTGTTAAAACGACAAGATCTTTGTCTTCAAGCAAATAAACAAACATGGTGGAAACAAAATAGCATGCAGAGTAAATAAAATGAGTTTCATTGCGAAACATTATGAATTACAAAATATGACTGGTGGAAAACAATGACTAAAGAAAACTAGCTGATAGGAACATTTTGTTTGTACTCTAACCCAAAAAAACAACTCAGTACAGTAGCTCAGTTTAGAAGAAAAGACAGTCTTTAGAAATTTAGAGGAGAGAATTGATCGTGTATTTTGTTCGTCGACTGTATCCGTGTTTTGATGCAGAATTATGGTTTTGGTGTCACGATTTGGTACTGAATTTTATGATGATGATGATTCACCTTCTAATTTCTATTTTACAACTGAAAGAGGAGGTGCAGTAACTTCTGAGGGTATGGACCCCTGAGCACCCGAGGGTAGACGTCTGACTTCTAGCTCATATGAGGATGACACGCACACATTCGCTTGCAAAGCCCCTTTTTACAGGGAGGCACATTCACATACCTCACAGATAGTACACAGAAGAACAACCATGCCCTAACCGGGACGCCCAGAACATGAGGAAGACGCGCTTGCTCTGTGCCAGTACGTAGGTATTGAATTTTGTTTTCGTAATTAATACTTTTTTTAAAGTTATTTTATTCACAAACAAAAATACACAATTCCAAAAATAGTATTTTGAAATTCATGGAATTCTACAAGTTGCTACGTCAAAATCTAGATTTCACTTTTTTTCACCTTCTAATTTCTATTTTGTTTTCCTTTAATTGAACTTCCATTACTACACTTTCTCCCATGCAAAATAGTCCATCAGTCCTTTCACTCTACATACATGGTATGTATGCCAGACTATACATTTTATCTGCATAATCAAAAAGGGAATAAAAAAATTGTGTATTTAATTTTTTAAAAAAATATAAGAATCAAAGGCTAGAAGATAATATTACAGGTGACTTTTCATCAAAATTCTACAATCGGCTTTAGTACATTTAGTTTTAAAATTGGCAAAAAGTTTGTAATATTTTAAATAGAAAGTTAACCATTGACTTATTATTTTTGGAACACATTCTGAACCCTTTAATAATACATACTTTCGTATAATTAAAAGTCATTTTTCTTTCAAATTCTAGAATTTTTTGAAATCCTCGTTAGGACTATCTAATCTAAGTCACGGTTGTCATTATACTTCAGGTCTCCAAAACGAAACAAAAAGAACAATGAATCTACATAGAGTGGAAGAATATTCTAGAATGTTTTATTTCTGTCGAATCAAATTTTAATGACGAGACAACAATGAGATATCAAAACTACTTTCGACTCCTATCAGCAACTACTTCCGCTGTTCCACTCAGATAAAATTTCTGGATAAGACTCCAAAGAATTACTGAATTATGCATGGAAAGCTTAATTTGACTTAACTAAGCACGTACTGTAGATAAGAGTTGTTGCTGGTTACCGTAGTGAAAACCAATGAGTCCTCATTGCATTCATGTTCTGGCGACAGCATTTGTTTGCATGTAAAACAAAGTCACGTATTACTCGTCTAATCGCTCAAAGATGTGATCGGATGAAGTTGTTTCACTGTCATTCAGTGATGTCATTTCATTCATTACTTTTCGGTATAAGCACAAAAGCATTCAATGTAGAGAAAGATTTTGATGAATATAAGCATATTATTGCTCATGGATACAAAAAATATAATTTTGGAACTATACTTATTTCAGAGAACGACGATTTAAAAATTGTGAATATGTGGGACATAATGTTTGTACCACATTTGTAGATAACTATCAGTTTTTATTTATTCCTGAGCGTGTAAAGACACAAATTACCTTATATTAACCCTTTGGACTCGAATTTAATATGACACAAACGATTTGATGTCGCATATGCTGAGACATACGAGTGCAAAGGGTTAAACGGGGTTAAGTAGTTTTAACACTTTGCTGACCGGTGACGAGTTAACTCGTCTTTTCATGTCCAAACGTTGTTGACCGGTGACGAGTTAACTCGTCATTGCACTTGCATTATCTGTTTCAATTTATAACACCGATGGCGATATAGAACATTGCAAAAACTTGGCGTATCGTGTTTAGTCTTGTCCGCTCTATAACAGAAAAATTACTTTTCCTAGTATTTACATTTTTATAAGAATTTTAGTAAAATTCCAAAAATTTCAACCATGACGGAACGTATCGGCGAAGAGCTTTTTGATATTCCAATTCAACAAAATTCATTGGAGTTTTTTTAGAACGTTTTACTTTCATATTCAATTACAAAAAAGTAGCCGGCGACATGACATAGTTTCTGTGTAAAATTGACGGTAACCAAAGTGTTAATAGACCCTGCAGATTCTTAGTAGGAAAGAAATCTCTTTTCCCGATTTTTGTCATTATCATGAACTAGTCAGTTTAAAATTGATTTCATTAACCCTTTGCACTCGGATAATGCCTCTCACTCACCATTCACTTCATCATTTTGACGTTTTGATTATTTTTCATTTTTGATTGTTAAAAGCTTGAATGTTTAATGATTGGATTGTTTCCTTTGAATGGTAAAAAGACGTAGAATAATTTTGCAGAGAAATTCAACTTAAAACAATTATATACAATTTATGTTTCGGAGTAACAAACAAATTCTAATGTTAGATGAATAATTATGCATCTAATTACTTTTCCGAAAGCAAACAGTTAATATATCGAGTCAAAACTTTATGGCGATTATCAAAATTTTTAGATACATTGGATTTAGCATTACATATTTAATTTCTGGTAGAAAGTGTTTCTAAATTAAAATGTATTATGATAATTGGATCACTGCTGAATATTTTCTGTTAAATAATTCTTAGAAATTTAAAATTAAACGTATGTATATTATATATTCAGAATAACACTGTATTTCTTTTGAAAATTATTAATATTTTTAATGCTATAGTATATCTAATACATGAGAATAATTCGCCAACTATTTTTTTCTTCAAAATTTGATTTATCTTTCCGAATTATTTAACCGGTAAATTTTTAACACGCTAATTGTCACTGCCGCCATATAAATAATTCCGTGATTCGCCTCTATCTAATTAGATAATTCTGTTCTTCTGTGAGTAAGAGACAAAAAACAGAATTTCACCTTTATTGGCCATCACTCTTCTAATTAAGCTTTAATCCCGGAATTTTCCAAATGTTTCATGACATAACAATTATTAAATTAACTAAAATTGCCGTCTGGCATAGCAGACAGAATTAATATGAAAAACCTAAAATTTTATGTCTCCTAAAATAATATTCGTTTATATTACTCGAATATAAAAAATAATTCAAAACAAAACTTGTATTAATACGTTGAACGAATTTATAACATTCTTAATTTTTTATATTATAATAAGAACAGTATTACAGACTTTCATATTTTCTTATGTATAGAGTTTAGCAAAGGTTAGAAAACAACATTAAAATGAATTAAATAGATTATGTTTAATCACATAAAAAATTTGTTTTTCAATTACCAAATCGCGTATACTGCTTTAAATTCTCTTCTAAAATCTAAAAAAACTTCCAATTATTGTATCTAGGCTTCTACAGTATAAACAAGTAATATAAAAAACAATTTTTTTTAAATCAATTCTTACTTTGGATATTAGGAAAAATTTAGGAAGTTAGGAAAAATTTTATTTCAGTTACTTTTTATTGAATAATTATAAGTGTTTTCAATAAATAATTCAAGTTTACAAAAGTGTTGTATTAATGTAACTAACGAGTATACAAATATGTTTAGAATTCCATTAATAATTCAATTACAATTCATTTGCAGTCATTCCAAGAGTATCCGGATACTGCTTGTTATTCTGAAACAAGTTATCTCATAAACCTAACAATAAAATATGGCATATTTTAACTCATCGTTGTTAAAATATGTTCTCTATAAATGTATGAGATATTTTTGAGGAAGGTTTCTTATTTATATTCAGACTGATACATTTTTCACTCAAATAAATAATAATAATAATAATAACTTTTTTTTTCAAATAACATACCCATTTTTAAACACATAATTTTCAAGATTAAATCTACTCGCTGACATAAAAAATTCTGTAATTTTGAACAAAGAGTTATTAAGTTATAAGTTATTAAAATTCTTAGTTCTTAATGTTACACCTTCTTAGCTTTTTCCAACATGTTTAAATACAAAAAGAATCTTTCACAATACTTTTTTCTTATATTAAAATGCTCAATAAATAAGTAATATAAAAACAATTTTTTTAAATCAATTCCTACTTAGGTAATTAGATTTTTTTTATATTTTAGTTACTTTTTATTAAATAATTACAATTGTTTTTCTTCTCGTGCTCCGCTTTACAACGGAAGGAAGGGTGCAATAGTTTCTGAGGGTATAGACCCCTGAGCACACAAATAACAATCGCCTTTCACTCAGTACCCCCAGTGATATAACTTTCGAGATGGAGAACTTTGTGACCAGGTTCGAACTCGCAGCCCATGAGATGCGAATTCAACACTCTACCAACAAGGCTATCCCGACCTAACAATTGCAACTACTATAAATGACTACTATAAAGGCGAGAAAATTAGTTTTTATTAAATTAATAAATAATTAATGAATTAATATTCGAAAAAACTGCATTGGCATCAAATGTCATCTACTACAATTTTTAAAAATTTATTTGAACTTGATTGGATGAATAAAAAGTATTTTATCAACAATTGAAAATTTATATTATATATATATATATATGGGAAATGTGTGAGCTAATAGTAGGAATAGAAAAAAGAGTCTTCATTCACATACTTAGATCTTCTTCTTCATATAATAACAATACAATAAGTCTCACGAAATGTCACCTGTTAATGGCACGAGGAATATGTCTAAGCTTTTCAATGAAGGTTCGTGTCATATGGATTGTAAAGTTTTGTAAGCTTCACGGTTAGTTGGTTGCAGTTCACGGTTATTTGACAAAACGAGTTTTACCGACCTGTAAACAAACAACCGTTCAGTAAATACAGGGGAAGACTTCAGCTTAGTCACCATTTCGGAACTACGAATCGTTGGCTTTGGAATGATCGGTTATTTTTTACATGTTTCCTTTGTCTTTGTTGATACCTGCATAGGTTAAATGGCTGATTAATGGCCCTCCACACGACTTCGGAGTATAGTTGTTATAAAGAATCATATGAGAAAGTTTAGATTACGTTTTTTTCCAGTGAGAAATGAGAGTATTTTAACGCGGATTAAAGTTTAATGCGTTTGTTGACTTTGGCGTTCATCGCTTTTGAGGAAATAATAAAACTTTTTTTAAATACATCATGGGTTTTTTCCTTAAATATGATGGAAGGGATGCAACTTCAAATGGTTTCTCTGAAATTTAAGGCTTATATTTTTAAGAAGTACCTATTTATTCTGCTTATTAATAGCAACTTTTTGACAAAACCGCTTTCCATTTCTAAGAAGTGCCAAGGAACATAAACAGATTCGAAAAAGGAAGTTTAAAAAGAGTTGAACAGTTGAATTAAAAAAATAACAATTAGTAGTAAAATAAGAGTGAAAAAAATCTTTAAATCTTACGCTTTGTGTGATTTTTAAATCCAAAATCATAGACATTTACTAATTAATTAAAAAGCTTTCTTAATTTTTCTTTATTCTTTGCTGGACAAATTCAACCAAATTCTAAATACATATTTACGACAAAAAGTTACGAAATTAAATTTATGTATACAGTAGAAATTTTGATAAAATTAACATTTCAACCGAATTTAAAACAGAAAAAATTTAATTAATTTTTTTAGTTATTTCTACACAATTAAGAGCTTTAAATAAAAAAAGTACCTCTTTATTCAATATTTGTGATCTCATTTGAAGCTTTTACCATCTATCTGAACAATGCAAAAAAAAAAATTTGAAATGAGAAAACAATTAGAATAATTAAAAAGTGATACAGTTAGCTAACTAAAAATCTTTCCGAGATGAATTTTTGTTCAAGACTGTTCACTTTACAACAATTTTATTTATTGTTATTTTAATCTTGCTCTATCCTCGTTTTCTTTATAACATTATGAACCCTTACTCATGCATTCAGTTACAACGGACGATTTTCCTTAATTGCTATCATAAAAAGAGTTGGATAGATAAAGCACACCGCCCTCTAAGTGATCAAACTGGGCATCACAAGCCATTTCGCCATTTGGAGATAAAATAAATGAAAATAGACATTTGCATTGTAATAAAATTAGGTCTTCGGGTCGCTTGAGACACGTGCCTCCAAAAAAGACAACGGAGTTCACTCAAAATAAATATTCAAACATCCTCCTTCAATTGTTAATTTCGAGTGTTTGCGTGTAAAAAAAAAAAAATCCCTCGCCCTTATTCATACTTACCCTTTCCGCTTTGTTTTTGTGCGACAGCTGCACAGGAAATTGTGTATATTTTTGTTTATGCTGTCGTCACGCAATGTAATGCATTTCTTAGCAAAAGGAAAAAGGGGCTGAATGTGATGTTTTGCAAATGGATGTCACAGGCAGGTGCATGAAACAATTTGATGGAACTGATGTAACAAAGGTCTAGTGAGACGAAAATTTATTACATTTCTTTAGTGGCGAGTCTCTGGGTACAGACTTAATAAAATGATTCGAGTTTGATGACCACAACCTCATATTTAATCATAAATTGTTGAGTCTAGACTAAATAAAATGCACACTACCAGACACTCCTAAATCCTTAAACAAATTCAAAAATAACAATAAGTGTAATGTTGCAGCAACATAGAAATGATATAGTTGTAGATATTTGATTTGTGGCAAGAATCAAGTTGATTGGAATAATTTTTTTCGAAATGGTGGATGACCACAAAAGTATCTTCTTTTTTATAATTCTTTTCCATAAACTTCAATCTCAATGTTTTTATTTGCTTTCTTTTATTTCTATTATTATTAAGTACTCAAATAAGGGAATTTTTTGTAATTTTCATAAAAATAAAACTACAGTTCTTTGCTATTATGAGGTATAATATTTAATTTAGAGAACATGCTATCTCATTTTCAAATATGTTCTTAAAATGAAACTAAATTAGACAGGCAAACCTTATCAAAAACAGATTGTTATTGTTTTCATTGATAACGATTATTTAAATAAAAAAAGTTGCTGTTCTTAATGAAAGGAGTGTAGATTATTCAACACAATTTATATAAAAAAAATTTTTAACTTTGTTCCATATGAATAGCTTTTCTTTTATTTCAATTTTTTTAACTACGGGGATAACTGTAGATTGTTACAGTTTCTTCAATTTTGTTTGAAAATAATTTCGTCAATGAATTAATTTTCTGAAAAAGAAATTTAAATGTCGTCTGTATAACTATATTCCCCCCTTAACTTTATCATAGATCTGAAAACAGTAGGATGCCTTTAATATAATAGTTTAAGTTGAATTCATAAATTGACTATTACAAAGCTTGCATGCCACAGAATTCAGATGACATAAGTAAAAGATAACCTGAATCTCAAAAGACACTTTTCTATCCTTTTTCTCTATATTTTACTACTGCATAGATGATCTCATAAAAAACTCCATCGACTGAAATGCTGTTTCAGGTTCATAATAGATTGCACATCTATATTTTTTGGGATGGTAGATTAATCCCATACATGTTAATTTCTTTGCATACTAGAAAATATAAGAAATATTACCTATATCTGTTTTGAGTGGATGAATCTTAATAATTTCATTCAAATGATCATTTCAATCAATGATCATGAAGAACTTGATTAATAATTTACGAATATTAAAAACACAGTGATTCAACAGAAGCCGAGAAGGTTGAGAAGATAGAAAATAAATATCTAAACTAGCATGAACCACATGGTTTGTGAGCTGCAACATGATAGAAGTAATTATTTTAGGGACTGATTTTGAAAGTTGTGCGAAAAAAAGTTGATTGCCATTACCCCCTTGTATGTTAAGCAATTCCATGACTGATAAGTATAAATAAAAGACAGAGGTTTATGGGTTTTATCCTCTGCTTGTCCTCCTAATCGGCAATATTCAAAAGGGAAGAAAACAGATTAATAAGCAATAAAATGCATGTTAAACTAAAATATATAATTTTTTAGAAGCAGAGTCGTGGCCGAAGACAGGCAAGCCACTTTCAAATTTTAAATTTCGCTTTTATTTCATCTCGGAGGGGGGGCATGATTTATGTATAAGCAGAAGCAACGAGTACGTCAACACAGAATGAATCAAGAGTGGAAAGAGGAAAAGCCAATGAAATATCTATCCCTGTGCTTATATACCGTGAGGTTTTGATAGGGTTTTATAGGTAAGGTAAGGTAAGGGAATATAGGTAAGGGAATCTAGGTATCTTTAAAACAGAATTCGTTTAGCAAGACAATTTTTTATCCCTTCACTCGGAGTGTGGAAATTTTTCGATTTCAGCAATTTTAGAACGTATTGAATTAAATAAATAAAAAGTGGATGATCAGGAAATAGGGGAACATTTTTGAATGAACTAAATAGAGTTAAATTAAGCTAAAAATTAGGAAAGTAAGTAGGCTTCTAATTATATTTTAAAATATAATCACACAAACATTATATATAACTTCATTGCTAAAGCAGTGAAGTTCGCATTGCGGACAGGCTAGATCATAAAATTTCTTTTCTTTTCTTTGGTTGCCCTGCTAGAACAACAACTTTTGACCTTGAGATTCCTAAAGAGCAGCAGCTTATCCTATTCGCTCACAGAACTAAGTTAAACATACGTCTAACGATACTTAGATATCCAAGGTCGCTTGACTAACAGAAGTACTCATACTCCCCATTTATAATGAGTTTCCATAGTCTTGGCTAGAAATTATATGCGAAGAAAGATTAGAACCATCATCAGAATGATTGATTGTGTATTGCAATCCTCAAGTGATTGCAGAAAAGTGAGAGGAAAAATATCAAAATTAAGAAGTCTATAAATGGGTGCTTTTACATAACGAATATAACTTAAGGAATGAAGAAGAGTTCAATGTATTTAGAGAAAATATTGCATTAAATTTAGAAATTGTAAAAATTCCTCTGCAGTTGGGCTAAGCTTTTTTGTACTAAGACAAACATTATTATTTCTTCAAGGCTTTTTTAAAAACTTTATACATTCATCAAATATATATTTTTTAAAGCATGAAATGAAAAATTTCTACTGTTACGGAAAACTTTCCAATACAGAGCTGATATTTGGTGTCTGTATGTGGACAAATTAAGTGAATGTCATAAAAGTATTTCGATTGAAATTCGGTGTTTCATTCACTTGAAAGAGTACCAAATTACCTAAAATGCCATTTTATTCATACAGTATTCATTAATCAAAATTATTCCTCCTTAATATGGAACAATTTATTCGATTTCTCAGAAACATTATCCTATGTTGGTAACTGGATTAATTTGGAAAACAATAAAAATTACCGATAACAGACACTAAGGAAAACAAAGCAGCATTTTTGCTTTTGAGTAGTTACTTTCATATGCAAACGTAACTTGCTCATTAATGAGCAATTTGTTTTAACTATTCGGTATCAGTAATTATCTATGATTCATAAAATTATGCAAGTAATAAACTTCCAATAAGCCTCAAATTATAAGAACAATATAATAAAATGCAGAAGGTGCAATTATTAGATTAGCGTCAGTTGGATTGTTGTTTGGTGACAAAATTTTATTGATGTAGGAGCTAAACAAGAACATACTTTGCCGATTTGACAAGTTTTGTTAGACAAAACGACTAAATCGAAATAATTTTAAATTTACGCTATTTGTTGCATTTTTTAACGATATAAAAAAATGCCTGTTAAAACTAGAGAATTTAGAATGGTTTTGTGGATTATATACGAGTGCATTAGTTGACTTTATCAATTTTAATTTTGTCCGAACAAAAAAGATTAAAATAGTGAATTAATTCCTCTTTAGAAATTGCAATCGATTCCAAATATGAATATAGGATAGGATGTCGCAGATTTATCAAATCTAAACAGAATGGACAGAAAAAGACAATGGCGATTTTAAGGGATAATAGAAAATGGCAGAATCAACAATTTTCAAGGCACGTGTAACGTGATTACGGAAACATAAGTACATAGAAAACAGAGTATCATTTCAATAGCAGATACTAGCAAAAAACAACGAAAAAAAAACGTTTCATATTTACCAGAATTGTTTCAATGAATGATCAATTAGCGTCACACGACTGACCACAATAGCAATGGTGTGACTTATGCCTGTTTTACAAATGTCAGACATGTCACGTGCTTCTGCGAGAGCGACGCTAATTCAGCAGATTCACCAAATTTATTCAATTTAGCACATCACCGTGATGCAAAAAATTGCACTCGCTTATCGTTAATTTGAGCAATTTATGCTGATACAATCGTATTTCTCGTAAATATCCGTGATTAAAAACTTCTAATTTTCACTGCTTTTCGGACTGACAACGTTTCCTAATTCAAACTACTGTATGTTTCCTCTATTGTGTGTATTTTTGACATTTTTATCTTTTTGAGTACGTTTTCGAGAATTAAAAATTATCGCGATACGTGATCTATTTTAAAATGTTTTTTATTTTGTTTAATATGATTTATTTAATTTGATATATTTTATCAGAAATTCATCTTAAAGAGGCTAAGTCTGTAGAAAAAAGAAAGAAAGATTTTGATAATTTTTCAACTCTGTAGCCACAGCATCTTTTAGCCCGTTATTTGATATAATTTTTGCATTCATAATAATGGATTATCCGATTAGATTATAGTATTAACTGGAGAGTAATTTGATTTTTCAATGTTTTTTTTTATGTACTTGTTGCAAAATATGAAAAGGTTGCTTTCAATAAATGATGGATTCTAAACTGTCTGCTATTTTCAGAGTGTCTCATTTAAACCACATCCTTAAATAGTAATTGCTTGGAACATTTTATGAAAACAAAAACAATTAAGTCAAATTCCGAACTATTAGTAAAGTTAATGTTCTTAAGATTTTAAATTAGATTCTGCGCAAAATTTCAAATTCCTTGTAGTTTGTTACTGAATAATGCTTTATGTTTATCAATAGATTTATAAATATTATGCTTGTGATAAAAAAGGATAAAATATCTATCTAAATGTTCCTAACGCTTATTAAGACAATTTGCTGTTCCCAGAAGCGCACGAGCATCTTTCTATAACTGATTAATTTTTTTTCACGCCTGCACCTTTTTTTAACTTAATCAAAATGTTAATGATTTTTAAAAAGTAAAGTTTTTTTTGTTATAGTTACTTTGTAAAAAACGTTTTTTTTATATTTGCAATGTTTGAATGTTTTTATTTATTTGCATATTTTTAATGTATATATCAAAGGGGAAGTGATTAAGTAAAAAAATTGCTGAAAAAATAAACAAAATTGTTTGTTATTGAGTTATTTATTTACAAACAAAAGCCTGTCATTAGTATAATGATTATAATTAAATAATAAACTTTAACAAATATAGCATAAAGATCAATATTTTACAGGAACTGTCAAGTGAAATAATATAATAAGTTAATATAATAAGTTAAATTATTTAATTTTTACACATCATATATGATTTATTAATTACAATTGTTTTAAAATTATTTTAATAATTCAAATTAGGCATACATTCTAAAGCTAATATTCCATAATTAATAGAATTTGTTTCTTTTATAAATTTATTTACCAATGAGGCTAATAACATTTTAAAATCAATATCGTCCCTTCCCCAAATCGAGTGGTCCTAGGTAATTACTTAGTCAAAAATCAATAACTAAACATCATTGTTTTCTGCTTAAACTGTATTTTAATAGCTTTATATATATCATGATTAAAATAATTACTCGGATTCACGTTGATCTAAATCTTTTTTATATCAGGGCGCGACCTATCTAATGATCAAAATTATCGTATTTTATTATAGCATCTTCAAATATTGAATCCGACCGAAGGGCAACCTTCTAATCGTATTTTTAAAAAATTAGTTCCACGAAATGTTTGCAAATAGGCCCAAATATTTTTGAAAAGAAGCAAATTGTTATTTATATGCAAAGTTACTACAGTGAGAGGTAAACTTCCCACGGAAATCGTGTGATGCAGCGAAAAAAAAGAAAGAAAGAAGATTAATTTTCCATATTTTCCATCCTCGCATCCTCTCGACGTAAGGTTAACGAGCTTTTAATTTCCTGACTAAAGTAGAAATGGGAAAATATTTTCAGAAGCGTTCGAATTTTTTTTGTGTGTGCGTATGTAGGAAGGTGGGGGTGGGATTTAGGACTAGTATAATTTATTATGAAACTCAATAGGGGCCAAAAGATATTTGTAAAATTCTTAAAACCTAATGGCATGAATAAGCGGAAAGGTTTCGAAAAGTTTTATTTTACCATAAGTTTAGCTTTTAGCTATAAATTTATCACGTGTAATAGCTATAAAATTTCTATATATATTCTTTAAACTGGGACTGGCAGGACTGAACCTTCTAACTGGATCATATATGACCCACTGGTCGTAGTTTGGTCATCATTGGATTAAAGCATTTACTTTTCTCATTGCCACTTGAAAACGAATTGTTTCCGTAAGTGTACGAAGTTAAACTTCCAACTCCTCATTGTAGTACTTGTAATCAACTTCCTGAGAAATCTAATTTTTTATTGCGGTAAAATCGTAGAAAGATTCCGCTAACATAATTATTATGCTTTTTTGTCATTCTTAATCTTAATCGGTAATTGGTTTTAACCTCTTGTTTATCATGCAACAAAATAATAGTATTTTTGAACTTAATAAAATAAGACACTGAGTATATGAAGATCTCAAGAGTCCGTGGATTCATTATTGAACCAATAAAATGACATATAATCAAAACAAAAAGAATTAGCTTGTTAAACAATGGGGAAAACATAATGGTAAAGTTGATGGATATATGAGATAATTCTGAACCATTATATAAACAAAGAAAATTTAAAGTTTGAGGGTTTTTTTTTACTCCTATAAAATAAAAGTAGAGGAAACAAATTTTTTAAAATCCACAACATGGTTTTTTAAATAGTTATTTTGAGGAATATATTTCCATTTCAACTTTTCTGCAAGTCAAAATGTGATAGATCCAAAAATTTAACTGTGATGCTTATAACTATCCCAATGTATAGTATTATTAATAGCAAAGCATCTTAAAATTACAATGTCTTTCCTACAATTGCTGTTAACCAACCAGTTACTTTTATCCATTATATACCATCCATTATATACAGGATGTTCCAAAAAAATTCACACATTATCTAATACCGATGAATAAGGTAAGATAAAGTAATGATTTTATTCAGGTCAGAAAAGAGATTTCTTCACTATCATTTCGGCTTGAATCTTTCAGACTGATGACTTAAGAAATGAGGGTCTGTAGAATGTCTTGCTCGCTCTCCTGATCTGACGTCATTCAACTTTTTTTAGTAAGGATACCTGAAAATCGTCGACACTGGAAGACCTAGAAGCTGCTATCGAGTAAGAATGCGCCACAGTGCCAAATGAAAAAAATTGTTGCAATTTGTGAATCTATAATCCACTGTTGTGCGGTTCCTACAAGACAAGGAATTGTTCTCCCCAGTCCCAAGAATTCATCTACTCATACCCCCCACCGAACACTCCTTTCATCATAATAATATTGTATATAGTTACTTTTTATGTGTGCCTTATGTAAACTAACTTTTTTTCAATAAAAATGTCCATTCATGTCCTTTCAACCAATAGGGAATCCTAGAGATCTACGTTCGGGGATATTCAGTTGCGAAAGAAAGAAGGAAATCCCCTGTTGTCATCAGTATATGTACCAGATGCTTTTGTAACACTTTTGAAAAGCTGCAGTAGGAGGAAATCATATGCATTTCATGTTCATTATTTTACAATTTAAATATTAAATTGAATAAAAACTAAAGTTATAATAATTTAAACTGTGCAAAGATTTTTGGATTTCTTTGTATTTTTAGCACTCTATTCATGTCATTTGGAGATGCATAAATGGTTGATTTGTGTTAATGATACAACCATACCATGACTTTTCACAATTTGATATAATTAACTACAGATGTTTGGATGAATAAATACACAAAATATTAATGCTTGCCAACGTATCTATGAGATACAGCAGGTACATTGGTGGTCACATGTTTTGGAGATACTGAACGTACATTGGTGGTCTACATCTATTGTATTTGTAAAATATGGGATTGCCATTTCAATGCCACTCATGAAAAGAAGTCATGTTTTTGAGCGATTTGATACGACCAATTCCAATGATAATATTGTAGAAGTTTTCTTCTAGATTAGTTGCAATAATTCTGAAGATCAGAAATTCTTGTTTAGAAACGGATCATAATTTTACTTTCATGTACGCAAATGTTTTAGCTGAATTCTTCAGCAGATTAAATGTGAATATATCGATTTGCTTATTTCATTTCAATTCTTTATGAAGATACACAATTCAGTACTGAAAACAGTCTGACTTCAGACGTACTTAAAAGACTCGAAAACCTCATAGGATGAAATTTAAGGTGAAACTAAATTTTAGAGTACAGCATTTTAAATCTTGCTGTTCAATATATAGTTTATTTCAAGAGCAATAAGAAATCATTCGAATAAATTAACTAAAACTGATAGTTTTAAAGCTAATATGCCATCTCAATCATAAATAGTTAATATCACAATCCTCAAACATTTTGTATCCCCTGACGGCAAGACTACTCAACAACAAAAGTTCTATTTCAACCAAAAAATATATACGAGCGATGTTTCTAATTTACAACTTGGCGACTGGAAACACGGGATCAGCAACACTCCTTAATATATTATAAGGTTGCTAAAAAGAATTAAACCGACTTGTTCATAAAGTATCGTATAAAAGCTAATGGTAAGTACCCATTTAATAGTATAACATTTCTTATTTCTAAATATAGTTCAAGTTCAATGAAAAGAAAAATTGTGAAAAAGATTTGTTACTTACTGTAATATTTGCATGAATTATATATTTTTTCTTTTAATATATATAAGTTATTTCAGTAAGTTATTATAAGTTTTTTTCCTACATGAGCAACATTTCAAATAAATAGGGACACCGTTCCTTAATTGCAATTTTGTACATTTCGAACTTCGTATTTCAGCTTTAAGATTTTACAAATCGAAAAAGTTGAACCATTTGAGATAAAATGTTAAATAATCCCGAGAGATTATGTAATCCGAGAGGAAATAGGTTTCTCGTTAGCTGCGAAGTTCTTGATCGATAAAAATGAAAAAGAAAAAGAAGTATTCGTAATTTTAAATCGCACCTCATGTTTTTTTACTTTGCTTTTTCAGTTTCAACTTGCATCATTTAAAAGTTTCCTTTTACTTCGCTACGTAGCATTTTGGATTCTAGTGCGTTAGATAAATAGAGTTCAGCTCATGTTTTAACTTTTTTCTTGATGCAATAACTATTTCATTCAGAACTTCGGGATTTTTTTATTTGTTTCGCATTGACTCCATGATGAATCAATGTTATAATTTTAAACTCAAATAAATAATTTCAACTATTATTTAATTGCTTATGAATGTTTCATGAAGAGCAATTTAATAAAGAGTTAACTTTAATAAAAATAAATGGGTTTTATTATTATTATTGTGGAACTTATATAAACCTTTCGCCGTTTAATCACCTCAAGACCAAACTTTTCTCTTAAAGCTATTCTTCTATCTAATCATAATAAATGAAAACATTTTTTAAATTGATTCATACAAGTGTTATGTAACTACCTTTTTATTTTTAGATTCGCATATCATCAAATATCTCAATATCAACGCTTAGTTTATGAATAAAGTACAAAGGGTGCAAGAACTCAGATTTTGTTTAAGTAGTTAGATGAGTGATAACATCAGCAACAAATATCGTCAGAAAGAAAAATCGAGCTAAATTAGCATTATGTGTCTTTTTAGGTTAATACCTATTAAATTTCCCAGGTTTAAATTATTTCG
Organism: Argiope argentata; assembly: GCA_026289955.1. Lineage (NCBI taxonomy): Eukaryota > Metazoa > Arthropoda > Arachnida > Araneae > Araneidae > Argiope > Argiope argentata. The sequence continues at coordinate 328,459 of JAOUZG010006274.1, forward strand.
ATATTGTCTTATATAAACCAACGTTATTAAACTAGTTATAGAATCTTTTGAGCTTGTATAAATTATGCAATTTAGACAAGATCTGTATTTATAACATATCCAAACCTCTGGCGCAATTTCTTTTTCAAAGGCTCTAAATAAGATTTCTTTAATTTTTCCCCCTGTTTAATGCAATTA
>JAOUZG010006274.1:328645-351983 GCA_026289955.1 Argiope argentata
TCAGTATTTATAGCATATTCAAACCTCTGGCACAATTTCTTTTTCAAGGGCTCTAAATAAGATTTCTTTAATTTTTTTTCTGTTTAATGCAATTATATTTGCCAACATACTTCGGGTAATTTCATGGCTTTTAAAATTATTTATGTTTATGAAAAGTGTCTAAATTTATCAACTGAATTACTATTAAAAATACAATTGAAAATTACAAAATGCATCATTTAGAAATATTGGAATATGTCAGTTATCTATGACGCGTAAACATAATTGTTATAATATGTGCTATACAGAAGGGGTAGGTTTCATCATCAAAGGTATAAACCTTTCCCGGTATACTTCAAATGAATTAGCAAACCTTGGAATGTTTGTTTCGGTGAAGAAAAAGTCATCGGTTATTTGTCCGTTTGTTTGAACTTTATTTTATTTCTTTCAATTCTTATATGCATATGTAACTATTTCTCAAAGTTTTCCAGTGTAATAGTATAAACATCATTTTGTTGGAAATAAATTTGTCTGAACAAATTTTACCTTTATAATTCCCTATCACAGAGCGAAATTTCGAATAAAAAGTCAATGCCTCTACACTATCAATAAGAAACATACAAAAGAATAGCATCAGATTAACTTCTTAGTTATGAAAGGATCTTAAATATTAAAGCACAATACACAGATATTTACGTGATGTATTTATTTATAAATGTATCGTGATCGTATGCAACCTATTATCGTATCGATGTATCGCATTTGTAAATAAATATGACGATGTTTGTATAAAAATATATCGGGATGTTTCGCGATATATTTATATACAATTTGCAATCCATTTCTTCATAATTGTATCATTGCAATATTTAACAAAATATTATCCGAAATAATTATTCTTAACACTGAACATTTTCCGTGGCCCTTTAAAACAAATATGTTAGCGCATTTTCAATATAATTGTCAAAAGTCTATGAATTAATTTTTAGATTAAGTTTATAGGGATATAATTGCAACTTAGTAAATTGTAAGCGAAATTTTTTTAAAATTTATATCTTCATTTTATTGTTATTTTTTAAATAAATTATTCCTAGTCTCATTTTTTAGATTGCATACTTTTTCTAATATTTCTCTAGCGGTATTTTGAAATTAAAATCGATACATTAATGTAATGATTATGCACCTATACAATGTTGTATGTAAAAATAAATCAGGTTATAGGGGATATGCATAACTGACAGATTCATGAAAATTCAAACGTATTTCCGAATTGTTGTAAATACACATTATGCAAGTCAAATGCTATTTTTTTAAATGGTCAGCAACTGTTCAAATATAAATAATAGTTAATTGTATGCATTTGTTTTTCGAATAAAAAAATCAAAAACTATATGAATATGTTAAATTCATAGTAAATAATAACAGAATATTTATTGCGCAATATGTATACTGAATCTATTTTTTTACGTTGTATAAATTCATATTATACCATAATCCATTGTATTATAATGCACTAATCTGATTTTTATGCAATATATATTTTCTTTCAGTAAAGAGTGCTCGCTCTACAAGCTTGGCTTGCCGTCCTTTTTTTTATGTGCAGTTTTCCAGTCGTTTCCAAAGCCATTATTATAGCAATGGGGGGTTTGGAGCTACAGACTCCCCGTATGGCCAACTTAGAGGGCACCGCGAAAAAATTAGTTCTACATTTATTTTACTTAAGAGGGACAAATATGATGAGGGAGAAGGGGGGAAATACTGTGCTCTAAGGATTCATACTCTTGCAACGCCGCTACTAAAACTGAAATTTTATTTAGTATTATCGTATGTAATAAATGCATGAGCTACTCCGTGTTTTGGTGGTAGCATAGCGAAATTTGTCTCATGTGTTGAATCCAGCTATCATTGTGGGATTAATTATTTGAAAAGATAAAATTTTGAAGCAATAAAAAATATACTATAACAGACTTTCTTAAATGTTGAATTATGTAAAAATGAAGTTCAGAATTTTCTTATATTCTTCGTTAAAAGCAATATAAGAATTGAAAATGGAATATATTATTATTTAAAACAATGATGGCCAGACTTCAACTTACAAGCCAGTTCCGACCCAATTGTAGACTCTATCTGATCCGTCATAAAATTTAAAATACTGATGTATATTTCTTAAGTAACCTTCCATCTATACTAACATCTAAAAAATGTAATCCTCCCTCTATAGTAACAACTGAAAAAGTAAACCTTCCCTCTATAGTAACAACTAAAAAAGTAAACCTTCCCTCTATAGTAACAACTAAAAAAGTAAACCTTCCCTCTATAGTAGCAACTAAAAAAGTAAACCTAAAAAAGTAAACCTTCTCTCTATAGTAACAACTAAAAAAGTAAACCTTCCCTCTATAGTAACAACTAAAAAAGCAAACACTCCATCTATCGCAGCAATTAAAAAAAGTTCTTATCTCTAGTTTAGAGCAATGATGGGTAAACTACAGCCCACAACCCGAGTGTGATCACTTTGAGGCTCATTGGCCCTCCTCAGATTTTAAAATAATAGTATTGATTCCAACAGTAACTCCTCCTCCTATAGTAACAACAAAAACTGTCTCCTATCCCTAGTACGAGACAACGCCTTTCAAATATACTATAATGATGAGGGCATAGTTTTGTACTGAGAAAGGCAAAGCTGTAAAAAAACGTAAGGAAATTGAGAGAGCTTGAAAATGGTTTCAAGTTCGAATAAAAATTTATTACGAATTTTAATCCAATACCAAGTTAAAAAAATGTATATATGGCAGATTGTTAGTTAGTTATATCACATATAGAAAAATCTGAAGCCACCAGATTCGATGATTTAGCGGAATGTCGCGAGTTCATGGTAACATTAGTGGTTCAGACTGGCACAAGTGTCAAACATGCCAGTGTGAAGAGTTAAATACATTTTTTTATTCATAGAAAATTCATGTGTGGGGCAATAATTGTACATTTTTTCAAGGAAACTGCATGAAGTGGACTTTAATTTTATTTATCATTACTATTGTTGAAATTTTATAATCTTTTACTTTATACCTTTTGTACCGATATTCCATGTACTTAAAACAGATAATCCATTCTTTTACATACCATAATAACTAATTGGACGATAATTTCTTTCATATTTCTTGGATACAAATCGCTATCATTTGAGTTTTACTCAATAGCTTTACATTCTTTGGATAAGCAGGATGGGCTGGGTTTAGAATTATTGAATTATCAACATATGTTTCAGTTTAATTTTAGATTCTTTATGAAATTCATAATCATTTTTTTGAAACACAAATGTGTTAAAGCTTTCAGATACATCTGTACGGTATTTAAAGTAACTTTGATTCCTCAGTGGTACATTAATGTTCGGGTTACCAGTTAACTCCACCAAATTGGTTATTTGAAGTCAATTTCATTGGATGCATCAACGAAGTCAATTTTTATAGAATACATGAAGAGTTCATGAGGAAAACTAATTTCGCGAGACTGAAGATGAGTTGACCAAGCATTCCTTCCATTTTCCACAAGCCTTTTGGATCAAGGTACGACAAAGACGCGTATTTCTTTCTCCCTAATGGTAATGGTCATTGCTTGATGTTCAAAATGTCTCTAATTAACAATATTAAAATACGAATAAATCTTAATTGAAGAGAGGCGAAATAGAAATGAAACAAATAAAACTTAGAATTCAGAATTCTTCCTTACCTGATCATCCTTATCTTAGAAATATTCAATAAATATTTAGATTATAATTTTTCAGCTGAATAATGAAAGGTTGGAATTCTTAATTATCCCAATTTTATGACTTTTGGACTGCCATTTTTTAACTCATTTGTTTACTAGGAATGACAAATTGTTTCGTCATGAAACAAATTGTACGCAAATTATTACTTGACAAATAACAACATTTTTAAAGGGAATTAAATTAAGCTCCATGAAATTGACATTCAAGATCCATCCATGACCTTTGTAGAAGGAAAAAAAAACACATACGCTTTTGAATTGAAGAAAGAGGGCAGCGAACAAAAGAGGAGAGAGTTCTTAGATGGAATGCAAAATTTATTATAGCTAAATAGCCACATTTTCTCCAATAGAAGTTCGTGAGGATTTCAGATCAGGAGAACTTTCTTAGATAATCTAAATAAGTTAGGAAACTGGCGTCCTTTCCTAGGGGAAGTGGTCTCTGAAATCGAGGTTCAGGAATGGTTGTTCTTTACCCTGTGTTCTATTTGTGAAGTGTGTGAAAGAGCCCCGCTGTAAAAAGGAGTTGTGCAAGCGAGTGTATGTGTCATCTTCATTTGAGCTAGAAGTCAGACTTGTGTCCTCGGGTGCTCAGGGGGCATTACCCCCAGAAGCTACTGCTCAAAATCGGTTTAAAATCACTGTCTTCGTCAGAGGGCTTGTCTATGACAAGTTCAATTAGAAATAACAACAAATAAATAGGAAAACTAATCTTACTAGATTTGAATTCTAAACAGCAGTGAAAGAAAAGATCTATCACATATTTATTTCTAAGTATTTTAGCTCTAATGTACGAAACTATATTTGCAGGCTCATGCAGCGTGGCCCAAAGATAAAATCAAACAGTTGATCGAACTTTTGCACGATGCACCCGCTTTGTGGGACATCAAGAGCAGAGAATTCCACGATCGGGAAAAGAAGGCGGAAGAAATGCAAAGCATTGCAACTCGTTTAAATGTTTCAGAAGAAGAACTTGCCAAGAAAATCAAGTCTATTAAAACTCAATATCGGAGGGAATACACCAAACAACTTCAACACGAAAAAAATGGTTTATCTTCTTCAGCAAGAGAAAAAGAATGGTTTGGTTACAGGCCATTAAGCTTTCTTCGCAAAAATATTACTTCGAAAGAAATTGATAGTCCAGATCAAGTAAGTATTTACTGTTTTGATTTACTGAACTTTATATTAGTATTTCAAACCGATTTAGATTTTCCGAATCTTGTTAACTCTTGAATTGTTCCAGACCACCATGAATCTCTTTACCTAAAAAAGGCAGCTTTTTGTTACTTCACAGCTTTTATTTTATTTCAGAGGAATAGAATTTATTACTATGTACATTATGTAAATGATACAAAAAGTGATTGAGGGCTGTTTGGGCAAATTTTAAGGTGTGGTGAAACATTCTACGACCAACAATCTTTCAATGCAAGAATGAATATTTCCAAATAACTGCTTGTTATACAAGCACAAGTAATAACATGAAAGGGAATATAAATTGTTTATATTAAATAACGCTGACAAATCCCTTTTACAGAAATATTTACAATTTTTACTCAAATTGTATCTGTAAATAGATATATGTGCTTGACAACGACTATGGTTTGATCCGTGTCCAGTTTCATAGTTGTAAAGTGTATTTCAAGAGGAAAAAGTCCTAAACAAGATTAATTAAAGTGTTTGCACAAGAAGTAATCCAAACTGAATAAAACGTGCTATCAAAATGTAAGCGTTGTAAAAATGGCTGTTAAGAAGTATTTGTCATGGATATACAAGAAACAAATTGTGTGCTCTTTTATCTGTTCTTGCTGAATTGAGTAGCTTGTATTCACACATTCCAATACAAAAAAAAGTATCCAAAAGTATTGAAATTGTCTCATTACTGAATCGCCCTGCATAATATTTCTTTCTATATGGTAGTTATGTGTAATCTCATTTTTAAAAAATGCAGATATTTTTACTTGATTCGTCGTATAGTGTCTTTCCTGTTGTTCGGAGAAGACATCAAATGAAAATCCTATAATCTATTTTTACATACCTAAATCCGTACAAAGAATGCGCTTTGATCTGTAGTAAGTGTGTAAAGAGCATCAAGTTTTTGTCTTTCACAATATTGAAGCCCTTATAAAATAACATGGGAAATGTGGTATTATAGATAAGCTATTTCTGACGTTATATTAAGAAACCAATTACTATACTGCGCAATAAAAATTGGACACTAGATTTTTTTACTGAAATTATTTTTATGCTAAATGCAAAAGTCCTTCTACTTTTTTTAAGCAGTGGAAATCATACAAACCATTTTTCTTTTTTGAAATTAGCATTAATGATAGATATTTTATTTTTTATTTGAAATTAAAGAAAACGCTTTTGTTGTTGTTGTTGTTAGCGGCACTTGTCATGGACAAGCTTCGCCGAGGCATCAGCGAGTTTTGAGACGAAAGGAGAGTCTTTTGTTTTGAAGTAGTGCTAACTAGGCTCAAGAGTATCACTTAGCTACTCAATCATTGTAGTCGCTTTCACAGCCCTTTTTTTCATACACCTTACAGATAGCACCCAGAAGAACAACCATACCAGAAGCCGGGATGCCCAGCTCTCAGGGAGGACGCGCAACCCCTATGCCAGAAAGCCGACGAAAATTCTTTTAAATAAAATCTGCATAAGAATGTGATAGTCAAGATAAAATTATAAGCCATAATTTACGAAAAATGATTGCCCTTCTATTTCTTTTACGCACTGTATAATTTACATAACTGTTTTATTACTTTCAGGAAGACACAGGCGAAGAAGATAACGAAGAAAAGGACGATGCTAAGAGCAGTGAATCCTCTAGTGAGGCGGAGATTCCAGTTGCGTGTCCTGCAGAAAAGACATTTTTAAAGGCGCGCATCAAGAGAGAGAACATTCAGCTCCCAGGATCGAATAATCAGAATTTAAAACGAAAAATACACGACGAACTATTTAATTCTACACCTAAACATAATTCCCCGCTTCGGGGTCAGGAAATAAAAAAACGCGTGAAAGATGATTTGGATATATATGGTGAGAACGTAGCAAGCAGAATGCGAAATTCCCTGCAAGGATATCGTGAGATAGCTATTGCTAGACATGAAATAGATAAAATTTTATTCAGATTAGAAATGGGCGAATTTCGTTGAATTCTTCGCTGTTTTGTGATTCTCTCCACCTGCATTCAAAGCATTGCCTTTTAGGTTTTTTTCCGTAAGACAATATGTACAGAAAGCAAGCTCGCAACTAGCATATTATGAATGTATATTTCATAAAAAAAGTTATCGCATCCAAATTCCGATTAATTTTGTTTCCTGCTGCGAACTCTTTCTGAAGAAAATTATTTATTATACTTTCGGAGAGCTAAAATATATGGCGTTTATTCATTTATTATTTAACATTTCAGCAGATTAGAAACAGATTGAACATGTTAAGGCCTGAATTATTCTTCTAACTAGGTTAACAATCGGTATTTGCACAAATAAGTCAAATATTGAAGTCAATAATTCTTTGTTTTTTTTGCACCGCATTTTTTTCTTATGTATGTGTTATGAAAAATTAATTTATTTTATTTATCTCAAAAGATTGTAACTTCAATATTATTTTCTAATTTTGAATATGTTCTGCAGCCAGCAGGGATCCGTTTCTTGAATTATTGATAAGTCAATATTTTTTCATTGAGACGTTCACTTGTCTAAAAAGTAAAATAAACGGAAAAGAAATAATGAGACTAAAAATTCAAGAGTTGAAATTAACAAGATTTGAAATTAAAAATTTAGACTCTACTATTGTTAAAAAGAAGAGCCATTGCATGGCGAAATATACGAATTAATTTTTATATGTATATGGCTACTACAAAAATGTATAACATATTCAGAAAATAAAAGAACTATTGTCCTTTTTGTTTCAAGGGCCAACAATATTTCAATTAAGATATACCACTAAATAGTATCGTAAATTTTTTAAAGCTATTGCTTTACTTGTATTCTGTAGCTATACGAGATGTGACATTTATATCTATAAAAAGTATTAAGGTATGAAATTCATTCTATTCATATTTGTTTTTAGTTATATTGAAGTTATTTTTTATATAAATACGGAATCAAATTGTATAATTAGAAGGGCAAAGTGCTTAAATTGCCTAAGAATATCTATTTTTATTAAGTTTAAAAATGCATTGTAACTAAATTATGATGAATAAAAAAATCATTAATGTTCTAGTGTGTCTATAATAAGTCTTTTTTTGTTTAATTCTAGCAGAATGCTGGAATTTTTCCATTGTCCATCTAAATGCTTGAACTTACAGATGCACTCTTATAATTTTTTAAATGCTTTTTTCGGCAACTAAAATGATAAAATATTCCCTCAATTTGAAGCTGATTAAAACTTGAATATATCCTAACCCACCAATCTTTTTATTTAATATGCCTTTTATAGAAATTAACGACAACAAATGTCGTTGATTCAATCTTTTGTTTTGTTTTGTTTTACACAATGTAATTTTTGCTTGGAAATTTTCTTAACAGTAAATAATGCTATCAAATTCCCTCTTCCCCTTTTTTGCTTTTAGCTCCATGGAATACAATAGCAGTCCTAATCTTGCAAAGTTTAAATAATGTTTTAAGAATGAAAGTCTGGAGTATACTACATTTATATAGGGTGAGGTAGATCTACTATTCAATAGTTTTCAAGAATGCAAAGGAACTCAAAGCTAATCAATAATGGCGTAGGCAAATATGTCTACCATTGGAAGTGCTGCTACACCAGTGAAGTAGCCAAAAGAATAAGACACTATATACTACTAAGCACCATGCCATGATGAATGTCATCACAATGTAACTCCTCTAGATAGAAGATTTTTGTCCAAGAATATTCGTTAGATTCTCTATATGAATCGGTTTAGAAATAGATACAGACCAACGAACACATTTTCCAAACTCCTACAATTCCATTCCAAACGTTGATGATGATGGTCTAAGCTTTGAGAGCTATATTCTAAATTATTTTTTGGTTTTTAGACGACAAAAGGTACCAGTTCTTTGAAAATATAATATTCGTAAGGGTAAAAGAAAGCAGAAAACTTAACTTCGATGCGTGTTGTTTCGCTATCGCAAAGATGTGTAATCAATGGTTGGTTTTGTGCTCTGGAACACTTCACAAATCATTGAGTCATCCTTGTCAAAGAACGGAAGCAATGATAATTCCAGCCATTTCATCTTAAATAAAAATAATTTGAAGCAAGCATGCATAAAAGATCATTTTGTTCAAACCAACAAAGTGAGCTATGTTAGATATTTTGATACAAAGCAAGAGTTCTGGTCAAATTTCTTGATATACTAATACGAGAAAAGCCCTCGTTATCATGATTTTTGCTACATGTTTCTGATCAAATTATTAAAAGTTAAATTATTAAGTCGAATATAATAGAAGGGACTCTTATTTTCCCTTAAGAAAACGAATTTGCGGCACTTTTTTTATTTGATATTTAACAATTTATTATTGATTTTACCAACTTAGATTATTTTTTTGACAATAAGATATAGGACTCGTGTATTTCTAATAATATGAAATACTTCTAATATTTATATGTACCCTATAAACTAACAAGTACTAAATTTTGATAATATAATAAAACAGATTCTTTTCAGACTTCAAACTTTATCCATAAAAAACAGAGCTTTTTTATTAAAGTATTTTGTATAAAAAGAGGAATAAAGCCAGATGTGGCTTGAAATCTTCGATTAAATGGTACAAAATTGTAATTAAATGTCCCTGAATGTTTCAAACTTTATGTATTAGAAGTTCATTTTGACAATTATTAATTAAAACTTAATTTTTAAAGTAGACTAAAAATTCTTCTAATTTTCGTTAGAATTATAAAATTTTTCTTTTCTGTTTGCTTGGCTTAGCCCTTCGATTCTTTCTATCCGAATTTTTAAAAAAAATATCCGAATTTCTATCCATTTCTATGTTTTTCTCATTTTTTTAGTCATCAAATAGCTCATATTAAAGAAAAAAATCTATTTAATATTTCTAAAAATTAGCTTCCAAAGAATTGTTTCTTCCAACTTGATTGAAGAAAGAATACAGCACTTCAACATCATGACCAAGATGGGTAATCCAACCCGAGAAAGTGGAGGGGGGAGTAAAAGCAATAGCCCATTTTTTTATTATTATTTTATTTTACTAGTAAATCTTTTGAAACATTAAAAAATTTTCTGTATTTTCAAATAGTTCGTGTTTGCCCTCAAGAATCACTGAACATTCCGATCTGAAATCCAGAAACTCTGGATAATTTGAAAAAGCCATACAAAATTAAAGGATCTTTTCGCAGTCCTGAATCTACCCAACAATTCCTCAACTCTCTAAATACCAAAAATTTAAACACATGTGGGAAGGTAATTTTTTAATGATAATAGTCTTATCTTTTTAAACGGATACGTTTCTCTCTGTTTAAATCGGAAGATTTGCACTGCTGAATGAGTACAAAAACAATTCTTACATCCCATCATCGAAAATAAAGCAGCCGTCATTCTTCATCATACTAATTTTAATTTTTCGATTTCTCGTTTGACAACTTTCATTATTAAGCCTTCAAATTCTTCTTTAGACATCTTTCATTAGTAAACAGATATTAAACGTCTGAAATAAAGAAAAATTGTACCCCACCCATACACGCACACAGTAGCAGTGAGTGTCAATAGCAGATATTATATATAGGTTACATTATTTATTGTAAGGTGTCTTTCTTTTTACTTACTTAACAAAGAGGGTGTTCTGCAATCATCGATCAATTTGACCTTGAGATTCTAATGAATGTAGGTGTCTCGGATCTTTCTCAATATGTAAAAACATATTTTTTCTTTTTTGGAATTCTGGGAATTTTTCTGTCTCCCTGTATGTGTGGGCACGGTGACCTGGTGGTGGCTTCAGAGCTGTAGGGTTCCAGACCAGATCCCATCTAAGAATCGTTGTACAATTGGGTATGGATTACTTTAAATTCTTCTGGGCTTAACTGCACTCCCGCTGACTTTGTGTGGCAGTTTGGAGAGGGGGTGCCAGCTTAGGTGCTGTCCTCATCGTCTGACCCTGGTTCAAAATTTCGTGGTCCGTCCCAAAATAGCCCTAGTATTGCTTTAAAACGGGACTTTAATATAATAAAGACCAAAAATCTAATCAGTTAACCCTTTCTAGAGCATGGGCTCCTGCAAAATTCATCAATCTTCACCAAAAACATTCTCAATCGTAAAAATATTTCGATATAGCATGACTAGAAAAAAAGGGCTTAGGACCAAAATGCATACGAAATTCTATTCACTATTCTATTATGCCTCTACTCTATTGGGGGTCACGGTAGCCTGGTAGTAAGGTCTCGGAACTAGAGGGCCTCAGGCTCTATTCCCGATTCCACCAAAGAACCGCTAGAGAAGCGAACCTGGCGCAAGCCAAATCCGTCGGGGTCAAATGTCTACTCCCCATTCCCGCTGTTTCTGCGGTGTGGAAGCTTGGAGAGGGGGTGCCAGCTCAAGCGTCGTCCTCCTCATTCGACCGTGATTCAAAATTGCGAGGTCTGTCTCAAAATAGTCCTAGTATTACTGTAAAACAAAGACGTTGATATAACTAAAATAATTAACTCTACTCTGTGAAGCTGGAACACCGTGGCCTGGTGGTAAGTTCTCGGCTTGTTAGTCGTAAGTTTTCAAGCTCGAGACATGATTTCACAGATGAACTGTCGTGTAAGGGGGTTTGTTGCATGATAAATCCGTCAGATCCAAGCGTCCTCCAGCTCATATGGAGAGGGAGGTGCCAGATCAGGTGTCGTCCTCTTCATCTGACCGAGGTTCAAAATTACGAGGTCCGTACCAAAATAGAAATATTTTTGCTTTATAACGGGACGTTAATTTAACTAAACTAAACTAACTCTATGAAGCTAAATATAAAAAGTACTATATCATGCATAAGAGATAGGCAAGACAAGAAAACTCTCATATTTGATTCATAGCAGTTTGCAATAAAACTCTTTGTTTACTTTTTAAACGAAGTAAAGCAAATTAAGAAAACGATTTGCTGAGGTTTAAATAAAATTCCACAAAAAAAAGTTGTCAATAGATTTAACTTTAGGGAATCATTTAAGTTCGTGACCTTTCTGAAAAAGCTAACGGAAAATCAAATAAAAAATGTGAATATAAAATTTCTATTCGTTTAAATTCACTGAAATTTGGTAAATGCATTACGCAAACAGTGCATCATAAATTACTTGCGAAAGAAAAATAATAGACTTCTTTTCTGTCTTAAAAAGGCACCAGAAACGTAGCATTGGGTTTAGACAGTGGCTCAACTTCAATATGGAGTTTGATGATTTCTAATAGATATATAGGTACAACGAAAATGCTCCATCCTTTAAAAAAGTGCTTTCCAAGAAATCAACTGTCAACAAAGCCATTGATGCATCAGCACAGTTCGAAACAAGGGCAGATTCAGTGTAAGAATGGCTTTCCCTGCAGAAGTTTCCAAACTGGCTAGACTGGATTTGAATCTTGAAAACAGCTGAAGAGTTTAGTTATATTAATGTCCCATTTTAAAGCTAATTTTGAACGGACCTCGTAATTTTAAACCACTGATAGATGACGTGGACGCCACCTGAGATGGCACTCCCTCTCTAAACCTCTACACTAAATCAACGGAATGTGCTGAAGAAGGTCTATAAACAGCACTCTCCTCACTAAGGTAATTTTCCATTTATTAATCACTTTGTGGTTTAGAATTACTATCTTGTAATATGAAGAAGCAATGAATTTTTAGGAAGCAATAATTATTAGTAATAAAATAAAGGATATGTCCTGTATATAACTGAGCATTAGTGGCGCCGCTTGGGCCGACCGAATATATTTCTTTCCGATACAAATTGGCAATTTCTTAACAAGAACCACTTACCAAAAGTTCCTCCGTCTAACTCGTTGAGTTTTACAAATAGATGCAATTCTAAAATTGTTTTTCTAGGATTCTAAGAAATGGATGTTCATGAATTTTTGAAGATAAAATTTTTAAAATTTGCATTAGATGAATAAAAAGGATAAAGAAATAAGCACCGAAAAATTCAAACGCCATTTTGCACATTTAAATATCAAATGAGCAGTGCAATAGGTTGATGTAAGCATGAAAAAATGTCTGATAAATTTCTAAATAGTACAAAAGCACTTGTAAAGAACTCATTCATGTGACTTTTATGCGAGCCGATAGGGTATTTTTTTAAGTGTGATTTCTCGATGTTTTATTTTCAGTATTGACTCACGAATCCTCAATACTTTCGTTTTGTACAATAGATACCCCAAGAAAAAAAATTGGATTTTCAACTGATAAATAATTAATCATATTAATTACCTATTTATTATCAAAGTTCCTTTGCATGCCATTAATAAAATAGAAAGCTAATTTCGTTGAAAAATTGTGTACCTTGAACAACCCCATGAATATCACGAACGCTCAGTTTTATTTTCAGAGATCCGTATAAGAGCGTTCTGTTTTTCGAATTGAAAACAAAATTTTATGTAGAACTGCAATTTTATTCAAAAGGTTGCATGCCAAATTTCAATTATCCTAATAGTTGAATTTACATGTTTTCGCATTTGAATGCATGGGCATGCATACACAGACCGATAGTCAACCCTTGACAGATTTAATTCAAAATACAATGCAGATCTACAATTCAAAGGCTAAAACTGTCTGTTAAATTGTTCCCTTTTAAATCATTTCTTTTAGTAGTAAGACAGATAAACTAATTTCCTTCAGACAAATTTCATTTAAAGTTTAACAAATCTACGAAATGGTGTAAAGATCTCATACCAATTTCATCCACCAAGCTGAAAGTGATTTTAATTTGCTGTATTCACAGACAGAAATAAATGGATATTTCACAAGTGTATTTTTAAGGTTCAAAGAGTTCATCAAAATATCGGGTTAAAATATTTTTGAAGATTACAGTATTTTGCTTCCGTACACGAAAAAATAAAAATCAAGTTAAAAAGGAATCAGTCCACTTCTCATGCGCTAATTTTTAAAAATTAATTTCTAAAATCGAGTTCTTAAAACGATTTATAAATACTGGGGAAATCCAAAATAGCGAGTCATCCGATTGGAGTCAACGACCTGATGATTGAGATTCAAAAATTATTGCTCATATCATCATTCAACAGAGATGAAATAAATAAAAATTCTGCGAAGTTTTCGTAATTTAGAACGGAACTTGCGTAACTCCGTGTGGGAAAGAAATCAACAATTCTATGATGAATTTTCCTTGTTATTGAAATTTTCCACCGTCTAATGTTTTCATAACATGCTGCAATTTTTAGTTTTTCCCAAGAGGTCATTCACCTTATTTCTCGACAACGAAATAGTGCTAAGGAAAGACTATAATAATCAACAAATTACAATACTAGACTGTAGAAGACTAAAATAATCAAAAACACGAAAAATGTGTCGCTTATTATAATGGAGGATGTTACAAAAATGAGTAATTGTGCAATATGGATGCAAATAAATATTAAAATTTTTATTATCATTAAGTTTTATTTTTTTTCTTAGGGGAAAAAAGTCAGGCATCTGAGTTACTTAATATCTTAAGCCATTAGTTTCGTTTTAAAAAAGTGTTAAGATATTTTTCTATACTTTTTATTTCTTGTATAAGAAAATGTTTTCAGCTTCAAGATTTTAATGAATTTTTATGTTACAGACTTCCTTGAGATAGGAATTTTTTTTCATTATGTCTGCCAATAAACAAAAATAACACCCAAATACAGTGAAATGGGGTAGTGAACTTTAACATATCTTCTCAGTATACCAAATTATAGATTGTTGTCTAATTTGGGCTGATACCTTTTAAAGGAAGCTTGCCTATCCCTTTATGTGAATGTAAAGATAATTATTTAACAATCAAGAAGATATATTTTTCGTACATTTTTTTTACTAGAATTGCAGATCTATTTCAAATTTTAGGTTGATTGATTATTTGTACCCATTCGATTGCTATAGTTTAAATAAAAGGTTATAACATCAATAGGTGAAATTTGAGTGTTTCTTTTATATCAAAATTGTAGACGCGTGCCTAATTTAGGCCTGAACAGGTGCACTGCCTATTTATATGCCCATATGCGTTTAAGAAATAATACAATTTAAGGGAAAAACCATGCTACAATTTTTACCAATTGAAACTAAAATCAATGTCCAGTTGCCTAGAGAAGGTAAACGGAGCGTAGTATTTGTTTTGAGCTTATTTCGACTTTTATCCTTGATTTTGGCTTTAATCCTTGGAAACATAAAATATATTCAAAAATAGGCTTTTGCTGCTCTTCTCTGGTCTGATTCCTGAAAACACCCATATACCCTTGACCCAGCCCCTACCAGCGACAATGACTACCGGTTTTCAGAGATAAATCCCAATTTTTGGCTAAGATGTCATGACTACCAAGCTATTTGTTAAAAAAAAATAGTACATCTGTTTAAAATTTTACATAGACCTTTCAATCACTCCGATTTCAACAAGCAGTGAATGAGAAAATTGTTTTGTAAAGGATACATATTTTAAAGCAACAATTTTTTTTGTTTTAGATTCTATTATTACTTTGATCTCTCCGGTAAAAATTATTCGAAATTTTAATTACAAGGGAAGTTGGATACCAATTGGTAATAAATCAAAAACAAACACGCAAAACTTGAATATAAGCCGAATTTAACTGTTTCATCGTCTGAATTAGCGTTGTTGCATCATGAACTTGAGTAATTAAATCTCACCGACCAACTAAAAAAATCATCACTGTCTTCAAGGCATCGTTTTTCTCTCCTTTGAAAACCAAGGATGATGAATGCTCAAATAATCTATCTTGTACTTAAAAAAACACTCGATGAAAGCTTTTAATTGGAATCAAGCATCAACCATCAGAACCAATTAAAAAAATAAATAAAATTGACTAAGGCACATTAGACTCAAAAACCAACAACGAAATCATCATGATTATAAAGATAATAATAAGCAACCACTGATTTCATCTACGATAAGAGAATGAAGCGTCGAAAGCGTGCTTCTAACACTCTTCAAATGAATCTCGACCGTTTTTCATTCTTAATTTTTCGTGGACTTAATAAGTAGCAATAACAGTACTTATCATTTATTTATTTATTCCCCTTTACTCTTTCTACTTAATTCGAGTGACCTCCCCACAGGCAGTTGGTGGCGATTGACTATTATCCCAGCGAACCAATGTGGCGCACGCGACTGGTCCAAACCAAACCGTCTGTGGTGAGATTTGTCGACGTCACTGGTGACAACATAAGTGATAAACTGAAACCAATGACGTCACAACTGATTCTCATCAATGGCAACTTCTTGACTCTCGGCCTCCCTCGCCTCAAGCGCTCTGTTTTGAAAGGAAACCGAATCTGAGTGACTAATCACCCTTGAACAACATCGCTTTCATACAGGAGGTTGAGTTTTTTTATTTTTCTTGGATATCACTCACGCAATTTTTTCTCCGAAACTCCACGATAAACAGTATGAAATAAAGAGGGACAATAAATGACGTTGTGTTGGAACTTTCTACATGAAAATGGGCCAAATTTTAGCACTATTTATCTTTGGATGCTGCCACTGGCGCATTAATTGAAAGGAGCTGGGTTGTATTGACAAAGGCTACGTTTCACTGAAAACAAAGGAAACAATGAGGGTACTATAACATTTTTTTTTTCAAACGATATTGATGAAATACCATAAAGTTATTCTATCAAAATTTCTAAAATATTGTTTTTTTCTGCCACCAATTAAACTTATAACTCATCGATTGATTGTCTTATTTCTCCTTTTCTATTATCTCTTGCAGATAATAGAGAAAATATTGAAAGCCTCAGAAAAACTGGCGTTGAGTTTTCGATGAATTTCAACGTTTGAACATCTTGAATTTTTTTTTAAAAAAAATGGCCAGTCTGATTGCAGATCTGATTGCTTTACCCCAAACTGTAAATCGATGTCAAATTTTAGAGGAAATATGATTTAAAAAATATCTGCCTGTCTGTCCGTGAGAATATAAATGCTATAGCTCAAAAACCACAATTAGATAAAAGAATTAAATTTTCCAAATGGTTTTAGCGCCAGAGTTGTAAATCTACAACAAATTTTAGATACATCCGGACTTTTGATTGACTGCCTATCGGTCTCTGTGTTATGTGGTGACCATGGTTATACAAAATACACAGAAAGTTAGAATATGAAATCTTGTATATGACTTATATATACAAATTTTAGATTTATGAACATTCTCATAATCATAATGGAAACAATTCAATTCATATTCAACTGCAATTCATGTTCATTCATATTCATCAAATTAATACAGGCAAATTATGCATTCCATACTAATTTAATTTTGGAAAACAGTTCGTTTTGAAATCGAAAATTTAATTTTGAAAATCAACAGTTCGTCTTGCAATTGAAGAAGATACGCGACATCAAACCTCAGCGTCAAATAATGGGACATTAGATGGCAGGGGCAGTTACATTTGGCCTATTAGTAAATGTTTCAATGATCTAAAAAACAGCGATCTTTTCTTTACATTGTGAAAACTTTTGAGGTTTAAATATTGCCTACTGTGTTTCCTTAACTAGGCCGGTTCAAAAACAGCATTACTCAAATATTGCGAAATGTTAGGGAGGATAAAAGTAGGGGACCATTCAACACATAGCTGTCCAAAACTAAAAACATGTCATGAACTCCACACCAAGGATCCAGAAAAGTGTCAATTACAAGCTGTGATGCAACATCCTGTTTGTGAATTATTATCCTTACGGTGAAAAGTTATAAATTCGAGACTCGAAGCAACTAAATCAAAAAGAATGACTCTCGCTAAATTTGTCTTGGGCAGAAATTCTTCACGTTCAGTTTGGGAACAAATGGCAGCCAAAATGTCGTTGCCTTCTTCGGATTGTAGATTCCGATCTATTTATCTATAAGTAGTAACTGGGTAGGAACGTGAGTAGGTGTATGCCGGCTTAGTAACTAATAAATCATTAGAGTCTCAGTAGCTTAAAAGCAACTACAGTCCGAAATTTTATATTTTAGGCAGCATCATTTCTTAAAACTTTGCATTTACTGTACATCAGGGCCGATTTTATCATTAGGTGATCTTAGATATACCATAGACGCACAATAACAATTTTGCACATGCCCATTAAGATTTTAACCATTAAATTTAACCTTTATTCATCGGTCTTCTACTCTTCTAATAATTATAATAATATTGAATTCTTGCATGTTTATAAACCTAAGTGTAAACGTATCAAAAATGTATGCATATTCATGCAAGTTAATGAATAATACTAAAATGCAAGTTAATGAATAATACTAAAATTTATTTTCTTAACTCAATTTAAATGTAGCGTTAATACTTAATTATTAAAAGTAACGTTAATTAATTTCCTACTTGCTTTTTTATATTTATCTATATTAATAAATAGGGGTAATAAACTTTTCATGCACCAGCTCTGGAACAAACTGAATATTAGTGGTACAATTTCCGTTAATTCATAACCTCATTTCAATCAACAGAAAAAAAAATTATAGAGATCCTACCCAAAAGAGTAAGCGAACTGGAAGAGGCCAAGAATTAAACATAAGAAATTAATAAAAATAGTTCTAAGAGTATAGAGAGAAGAATTCCAATAAATAGAAAAATGCAAGCAAATTCACCGAATTGGAAAATTTTCGGGAGTTTTATTGTTCTTTTTATTGCATCCTTAAATTACAAGTGACTTTCCGATTTCGATTTATGAAATTTTATCTATCACATTAAACTTATGAGATCCATATTTTATAAATAGTTAATTTTATATACGTCGTATATAGATATATCTTAATACAAATATTCGCACGAAACATAGAAAGTTAAAGTAAGTGGACCATGGGCTTTCAGCTGAAATTTCTGGAAACTCTTCTGACGGTAAAGATCGTAAGTCATCAAGTTTATTTTGAAGGCTATAAAAGGTAACGAAAAAAATCTATTGTAAATGTGACGACGATCATCGATTAAGTGTAAAAAAGTAATATAAAAAAAATTTTAAGTCAATTCTTACTTAGGTCAACAAAGAAAAATTTTATTTTAGCTAATTTTTATTCAATAATATCAACTAATATAAATAATTTAACAAAAAATTTATGGATTTGCGCAAGATTTGAACTCGCATTCTTCCACCTTTACCTGAAAAATACCACATTCCTTGTATTTTACCGATTGATTTACTGTCTGTTGATTTCAATTTTCATTACAAACTGTTAAAACTCTATTTTAAAGTAGTAAAAATTAATTGAATTAATGAATTAATATTGGAAAAACTGCATTAACATCAAGTGTCATCCACTATAAGTTTTTAAAAATGTATTTGAACTTGAGTTGATGAATAAAAAGAATTTTATTAACGATTAAAATTTTGAACAAGAAATATATATAGGGGGAGAGTGAATTAACCTTTTTCACTCCGAAAAATAGTTAGATGCAAAATTATTCACCTAATACAAAGATTTGTTTATTGCTATGAAAAATAAATATACATAATTCTTTTTAGTCGAAATTCTTTGAAAAATTAATCTACATCTCTTAACCTTTATGTAGGCGTTTTTAACAATTAAATTTTAAAATTAATATATAAAACGTCAAAATCATGCATAATCTTGAATGGTGAGTCAGGGGCATCATCGGAGTGCAAAGGGTTAATAGTAGGAATGGAAAAAACCTACTATTATCCGATAAATTAACAAAAAGATCTGAATAGAAATTATTTCTAATGCTCGCACGTTATTGCAATTACTTAAATCAATGATCATATTTTATTTTTATTTTCCTTATTTTATGAGGCCCTGTGTTGTTCATATTTTTTAACCATAATTTTATTGACGATTTACTGCTTCATTCGCTTTGAAAGGCAGCAATAATAGTGTTCGAATGCTGTTTAATTTACATTTTGGGGTTGTTAATTAAGTTTTCAGAGCTGCTAAAGTAGCAAAGATCTCCAGTTTTACAGTTAGTAATGTGTTGTACTAGGTCCAACATTGGGCATATTACCGTCAATATCAGATGAAAGTGCATAGCAATGTTGTTTATAATTGTAAATATAATTTCAATAACTTTAATTTTCTTCTTCCGAATTCTAGATCTCAATTTCAAAATATCTTTATCTGTTGAAAAAGAAAAACACCTCATTTTATTTAATAATAACAGTCATATTACACCCTTTTCATATAATATTGTTAATTTTAATATCAGAAGGCTTTTGAAGTTAGAAATTAACTATAAATTTGTTACAACGGTATTTATACAAAAAAAAGTTTTCGGATGTGAATTTCATTTAAAATGCAAGGAAAACTGGATTTTATAAATTATTAAAGCCAAAAATTTATTTATTTCTTGAGAAATTTATTTAAATACAAAATTTAAGTATGCAGTGGCGTGGCCTATAACGTCAGTAAGTATTTATTATATTTTAAAACTATGTTGATTAAGAAAATAAATTATTCATTCTAATAATTTTACAGAAATAATTAAACTCAAATTCTTAATTTTTAGAAAAAAAAATTGACGAACTTTAGATGTTTTTGAAATAAAGATTTCATCATAAATAATACTCTTAATGCAAATTTATGGAATGACTAAACAAAACTATTTAAATATTACAACCCAACTCTCAGGGAATCTTACTTTCTTCACTATCATTTTTGTATTTTTCATTTTATAATAAATATTTTTTTAAATATAATTATTCAAGGTGAAGCACATTTGCAGAATGCACAATCTGGGGGAGAGACGACCATTGTCTTTTTTAAATGTGAATAAAGGGAATTTCAGAATCTAACATTGTCAACTCTCCGAAACTACTATCAACTAGCCAGTGGCACAAGAGCAGATGTGAAGAGAGTGTAAAGATAAAACTTCCTTGACCTGAGCCCCCTCAGGTGCCCACTTTCTTTAGATGTGTATGGGTGTCCTAATCCAGAGGTTCCCAGAGATCTTCCCTTATTCCAAGGGGTTTACTGTCTTTGGTAAACATGGGTGTCGCATCCCTGGGTTGCCCTGGCGAGCGTTCTTTTGTTTTTTCTTTCTTCTAATCTCCATTAACATATGAATACAGTTGATATTTCAGTTCTATTTTGAGTTGGTTTTTGTTATTAGCCTTTGTTTAATACTAAACCCACGTGTTGGCCGTGCATGGCGACCCGTTAGAGACAAATTAGAATCCTGGGTACCCTTTGTTTCACTCAGGCTGCTCCGTAAGTCGGACAGTAGGAGTTAGCCAGCTACAATCAATCGGCGGGTGGTATGTATCTTCGGAAATAGCAAAGCACCGCTCTAGGGCTAGGTTTACATTCTGTCTAAATCTATATCCCAGTGCCACCTCTAAGGTAAGTGCCGAAGCTGGAGGTACCCAGAACCGGCAACTGCCTTCCCTGGTTGAGCTCCATGGTGGGCGGGGGCGTACCGGGTTGGACACTATCTGATTACTACGGGTTTCCCCAATTTTGGTCCTGGCAGAGACGACAACTGCGAACTTCTCCTTTGGAGCAACCTGTGATAATAGAAAAATTCTTTACAGCAAAAAAGTTGGACGGTTTCACAATATCTCCACAGAAATCGGCTGCGATTCACTTTTGTAAAAGATGTGGAATACACCCAGATCCTAAACTATAAACTGAACCCCCAGACAATACCTTTTGCCACTCAGATTAAGTTTCTAGGTTTAATATTTGACTCTAAATTTACCTTTAAATCTCATATAAACTATCTAGAAAGAGAATGCAAGGTATCGTGGAATTTATTAAAAATACAGGAGGAGAGGACTCCCGCCTTCTCAAAATATATAGAGCTTTAATTCGATCCAAACTTGATTAGGGGAGCATGATATACGGATCTGCAACAAAATCTACGTTGCGGCCTCTCGATACAATACATAATCAAGGTTTACGACTATCAGTGGATGCTTTTTGAACTATCCCAGTTTTATACCTTTATACTTAGTGCCACGAGCTCCCTTTGTAACTTAAACGACAGAAGCTTGCACTTTATTTGTTTTATAAAATAAAAAGTGACGATGCCCATCCATTACATTACAAAGTCATAAATCCAATTTAAGATTCATTGTTCTCATTGAGATCCTCATTTAATCCTTCTTTTGGATTTAGAATCGGGAAAACTCTTGATTTAAATATTGATGATTTTCCAATTCTTAACAAATCTGACAAATTCCCTCCATGGAAAAGTACCAATTTAAAATTTATTGACGACTTTGAAAAATGGCAGAAATCGACAACTCTAAATGAAGTGTATTAGTATATATTTCATGACCACCGACAACAATATTCTACCAAAGAACCTGTTTTTACTGATGGATCAAAAGTCGGTAAATTGGTGGAAGCTGCGGTAATGAACATAAATGATTTCTGAGAGGTTATATGAATTTTGCTCCGTTTTTACTTCTGAAATACATGCAATAAATCCGGCCTTAACGAAATTACCAGTTAGTAATTATTAAAAAAAATATTTTATACACATACTCAAAAAGCGTTATCGAGGCCCTAATGAATATTTCCCCATCAAGATATCCCTTAGTTTTCAAATGCTTGGAATTTTATTGTTTTTTAGTAGGGAAAGAGATAGAAATTTTATTTTGTTCTATTCTTGAACATTCAGGAATTGTAGGTAATGAAAGGGCCGATAAAGCGGCAAAAGCTCCGGGACTGACGCACAAATGTTTTGTCCCTCTAAGTGATGCTCTTCTAATAATTAAAAATGTATTGGGAAAAAATGGCAGAGTATATGGAACGAGCAAACTCATAAGTTGTATGAAATTCATCATTCGGTAAAGTCCTTTAAATCTTATAACTTAAACCTGAAAAAATCGGTTATATTAAATAGATTTAGAACCGTACACGTCAGATTGACACAGGAATATTTATTTTAATCAGAATCCCAACCTACCTGCTCAAATTGTTCAACTGTTGTAAATCTTGTTCAAAGTTTCAATTGTTAATAAAATACTTTTTATTCATTAAATCAAGTTCAAGTAAATTTTATAAAACTTGTTATGGATGATATTTGATGTTAATACAGTATTTTCAAATATTAATTCATTTTTTATTAACTAAAAACTAATTTTCTCGCCTTATAGTAGTTTTTTATAGTAGATTTAGCTGTTATGTCGGGATAGCCTGGTTAGTAAGGCGTTGGATTCGCATCCCTTATGCTGCGAGTTCTAACCTGTTCGACAAGTTCTCCATTTAGAGAGTTACACCACTGGGGGTACTGAGCCAAATGTGATCGTTATTCGGGTACTCAAGGATCCATACCCTCAGAAGCTACTCCACCCCTCGTTCCTTTGTAAAGCGGAACAAAAGAACAATAATTGTGATTATTTAATAAAAAGTAACTAAAATAAAATGTTTCCTAACTTCCTAAAATCCAAAGTAGGGATTGATTTTTAAAAAATTGTTTTTTATATTTTCTTGTTTTGTTTTAAAATTGTGTGTGTGTGTGTGTGTGTGTGTGTGTGTGTGTGTGTGTGTGT
>JAOUZG010006274.1:352083-437652 GCA_026289955.1 Argiope argentata
TGTGTGTGTGTGTGTGTGTGTGTGTGTGTGTGTGTGTGTGTGTGTGTGTGTGTGTGTGTGTGTGTGTGTGTGTGTGTGTGTGTGTGTGTGTGTGTGTGTGTGTGTGTGTGTGTGTGTGTGTGTGTGTGTGTGTGTGTGTGTACGTATAAGGGGGCTGTAAATAAATTGTCTTAGGCGCCACTCATATTTTATCTGTCAAGGATCAGCGGTTTCTCTTAAAATGGAGAAATTCTTCTGTTTATATCTTTTTACATAGCTTCACTCAAATTGTTTTGGAGAGTGCAATTTTATAATCACATTTGAAATAATTACATCACATTATAATGTATAAATGTTATTTCATTGTGATTCCAATTTTTTTTATAAAGTCATAAAGAGATACTCAGATGCCTTAGTACAAAATTGATCTACATTCCTTGGGTACTAGGCTTTAAAGAGTTGAGGATAGGCAGGGCCAGAATAAACCACTTCAAGGGCTTTTTGGAAATTCAAATCTCGGGGCCTCTTTCCTTCCCAACTTCAATATTTTTAATGGATTTCAATTTTAATCTTTATACTTTACCAAATTTTAATAAACTGAATAATAAAACATTTAATTGTGAATTCATTTTCTAGAGAATTGATTTCAGCATTTTGCCAATAAAAAACTTTAAATTAAGATTTAAAGGTAATTATGAATATTTTTTAAAAAATATCAAACTTTAAACAAAATCTAAATGCTGTATATTTAAAAGATCAGTTTTTTTTTTTTTTTTGAAAATATTGCAAAGTTAAATATATTTTTTAAATTAGGAACATGATGAAATAAAACCTACAAGAGAAAATTAATTAAAAAATATTATTAGAATAATATTATGTGACTTAAATGATAATTTTATCTAAAGAAATTCGAAAACCACGACTCTTGTCATATCCACTCTTTTCGGCACATACAGAGCACCAAAATCCGGTCCAGAAATACTTTAAGAATTGAAAATGAGCTTTTTGTAGAGATTTTATTCGAAATTTTAATTAATAAAAAGTTAAGTTTTGATAAATCTCCCTGAAAATAAAACAACTTTGATTTTTACTCTATTTTAAAATTAAATTTTAAAAATATTTGTACTAATTTTATTCACTATTACATTTTTCCTGAATTCTGAGAATTTTAAAAAAATATTTGTGTGTGATTTTTCGTTCAATAGTTTTATAAAATGTTTAATCGCGTGATTTTCTTTCATTGTTAAAAGTTAAGGAAGAAAGTTTATACTGAATATCTGAGCAATTTTCATGCATAATTAGAGTGCATTAGATTGATGTACTTTTTAAAATAAATTAAATCACTTAAACTTTTAGACTTTATTTGAAAATCTTATGATTTTGTACATAAGGAATTTAATTTAAATTAAACATTGCGAATACTCCCTGTGAGCCAACTGGTCGCTAAAGACAGTTAGTAGCTTAAAATAAGAGCAGTATAGGAACCAAAAAAGCTAAGTTAAAAAAAATCTTGATTTTATAAAATCTGCATCAACTTATTGTAATTTCTCATTTGCACTATATTTTCTGCCTCGAAGAAGGCAATATTATTAGAAAATACATTAATAAAATATTTTAATTAAATATTTTTTGCTAATTTTAATATAAAAAAAATAAGTACAATTTTTATTTTTTCCCTAAATTCCTTTTTTTTTTGTATGAATTTATATAAATTGTAAATTGAAAACTCTTATATTCTATAGTAATGTTTTAAAAATTAAATATTTTCTTTTCAGAAACTGTAGCGCAATTTTGAAATAGGATTTTCTGCGTATAATTTCAAATTTAAATTTCTTTAGAAAAAAATTATATTGACTTTTTTGTATGAATGTATTGCGTTCAGTTGTTTGAGCATTAAAATTTATCATTCATAAAAATCAATCTATAATTTTAAACAAACAGCCCTAACTGTAGCTTTTTTATAATTACTCTTACTCTATTCCAAATTGTATAAGTGTTGTTAAAATCTATTTTGTGTGATATTATAAATCCAGAAAAATTGTATATTAATCTAATTATTCAGAATTATTTTCTAACTTTATTTAAAGCACTTAATAAAATTTACTACCAAAACACTTATAAACGTTTTAAATTAAAAATTTTGATAATTTATGAAAAGTATTTTAATTTAAATGTATAAAGTATTTTAATTTAAATGTATAGTTTCTTTCGAATGCGATTCTATTAGCTAATAAAATATAATAGCAAAGAATATGTGATAAACAATATAAAAATCATTATAAGCTTAACATTTTTGCAGTAGTTATTTTTTAATCAACATTTCTTTAAGAAATTTATTCCCATTTCAAAATATAGCACGTTATTTATTGTATTAATTATTCAAAAAAAATGCCAAAACACGGATAATGAAAATAGGAAAGAACAGGTAATGTAATATAAAAGCATTTGAAATTTATAATTCATAAAATACTGAATAGTTTTAAATATTTATACACAAATTATAAATTCATAGTCTATGAATTACTGAAGTAATCATTACTAAACTAATAAACTGAAGAAAATTCGATTCATTTATTAAGCTTTTTGTTTTCTTTAAATATATTAAAATAAATATATTATTATTTTTTAAAATATTTAAAAAAGCACTCACGTGGGGCATTGCAAGTCAATTTTTTTTAATTACCATAAGAGGGAGAATTATATCAAGATGTTTCAATATCTTAAATTCATTTGGAATTATTTGATATCCGTATCTGCAGTAGAATCTTCAAAATTTCGCTCTCATCCCTACATAATCATTTAACTGTTTCGGGTTCAAATTACTTACGATATCCTTTCATATTTTTTTAATTTTATGCATTAATTTAGAAAATATAAATCACCACTAAATTAAATAATTATTTTCACTAAACTATATAATTAAAGGCCTAATAAGGCCTGTATAATTGAACTATATAATTAAATTAATTAAATAAAATTGTTTGAAATTCGTATCTGCAGTAGAATCTTTAAAATTTCGGTATCATCCCTACATAATTAACTGTTTCGGGCTCAAATTATTTATGATATCCTGTCATATTTTTTTTGATTTGATGCATAAATTAGAAAATCTAAATTATCACTTAATTAAGTAATTATCACTAGAATATATAATATAAGGTACAATAACACATTTTGCTTTAAAATTTGTCTCGATTTCTAGTCAATTAATTTAAAAATTCGCAAAGCTTTAATAACAAATTAATATAAATATCTAAGTATCGATAAAATTTATGTCTTAAGACAAAATCTTGAATAGGTGACGTTTCAATGTATCGAATTAGTATGCAATTATTTGATATTCGTGTCTTTAGCAGGATCTTCAAACTTTTTCGTGACGAACGTGCAGTATCATTTGACTGCTTCGGGTTCAAACCCTTTACAATATCCTTGTAAAAAAATTAATTTTCTTTTGAAAATAATTCAGTAAAATCCGCTGAATCCATTCATAATAATAGTTTGGTTGCATTTTTTGAAGGTTTTGGTTTCATACTTTTCGGTTGCTGATTTTCTATGCTTTCGAACAACCGCCTCTTCTACCTATTTTCTGTGACATGCTTCCCTTCTTTCCCTCCTCGCCTTGCAACGGTTCGTGATTTTTTATGTGGATTCATCCTTTATTATAGTGTCACACTACACTGCTTATATATCCGCAGTATGCATTTCATATAAATTGGTGTGACGCATGGATATCGTCCGAAAAATGATCGTTTGTTTTCTTCAGAAGAAAATGGAGAATAATATGATATCGCTACAAATGAAAAGATTTTCTCGTCACTGCAATTAAATGCAACCCATGCTGCCTCGTTAAAAAGGTATCATTGCGAAATGTCATAGAAACAAATCTTGATGCAAAGCAAAAAAGAATATTTGTTACTAACTTGAAAATTCTGTGAAATTCTATCAAATTTTATTTAGATATTTAATGAAATTCAAGATTAAAAAAATAATTTTCATATAAAATCTCTCAAAAAAAAAAATTTGTTACGCTCAGAAATAAAAATTGTAAAATTCAGTCTTAATGGGGGGGAGGGTACAATCTGTTATTAATGCTGCATATTCGAATTTATCAAGGGGGTTTAATCAATTAACATCCCGTTTTAAAGCAATGCTATGGCTATTTTGGGTCGGACCTTGTAATTTAGAACCACGGTCAGATGACTAGGATGACACCTGAACTGACCCCCTTTCTCAGAACTTTCACATCATACCAGCGGGACTGCAATTTCCCATGGGAAACGTTTGGTATATCTCTAATTTGTTTCATCATATTAATGTGGTGAAGCCAGTTTTTGCCTTCTGCTGGTGACATTTCCATGTACTTACGATATTTTAGACGTTTAAACATTTTAAAATCAGGGGATGTAGTCTCCTCGAAACTTTCTCTCATATTTTCCATTGAATATCTTACCCCCCCCCACACACACACACACTCCTACCCGCATTTGACCATGGGTCAGGTCAAAAATAACTTGCATAGTATAGTAGCCAACAACAGTCAAGAAATATAGATCTTTGGTGTGAATATCATTTTTACTGAAGCTATTATATGAATATGCATTTTAACCCTTTGCAGTTCAATGTCGAGTGTAACTTGAAATTCAAGACTATGCATGATTTTAACATTTTAGTTTTCAAATTTAATTGTTAAAAACGCCTATATTACGTTTCCTATAAACGTTTAAGGGAAGTAGATTAATTTTTCAAAGAAATTCGACTTAAAAGAATTATATATTTTTTTATTTTTCATAGTAATAAACAAATCTTTGTATTAGGTGAATAATTTAGCATCTAAAACTAAAATTGCATCTAAAACTAAAAACTAAAATTGGACAAGGAATTACAGTTTTAATCATAAAATAGCATAGTTAATTTCACTGATTTAAATCACTTCGATTATAAGTTGTTACGTTTACTTGACTGCGCTTGAAGAGACAGACGGTCAATTCTTAACATATTTGACTCAATTTGAAATGAGTCTACATTTTAGATGCTAAATCTGTGTGGCAAATTTTAT
This sequence comes from Argiope argentata, assembly GCA_026289955.1. NCBI lineage: Eukaryota > Metazoa > Arthropoda > Arachnida > Araneae > Araneidae > Argiope > Argiope argentata. The sequence goes on from JAOUZG010006274.1 coordinate 357,119, forward strand.
CCACTTAGCTCTTTGTATTTCGGAATTATCGAGCATTGATTTCATCAAAATCGTCTTGAGCATTGATTTCATCAAAATCGTCTTGAGCATTGATTTCATCAAAATTTGATAAATCTATAAATTTAGTCGTTGATCTAAATACTAAATTTCATTCGTCTAACTCAAAGCGTTTATAAGTTACTGTGCTCACAGATTGATACAGACATAATGCCAAAAATGTAATTTTTGAACTCGGGGAGATTTGAATCGTGGAGAATCATCAAATTCTCGAGTTTGAATTTTTTAACGATTGCAACATTTCCTCTATATTTCGTACATAAGGAAATAACAAAAATTATTAACGACGATTGTTGTTCCTACTTTTGCGTAAATAGCTAAAAACTAAGTTTGTTAACAAAAATATAAAACTTTTTAAAACTAAATTAACAATCATACTCACCTCATCAATTGTACGCAACCACCATTGACGCAAGACAGACGCACGTTGCCCACGTCAGCCTCAAAGATTTAGATCATTGGGAATATTCTTCCCTTATTTTTTTGTACTTGCACAATAAGACACGATTTTTTTCTTATTGTGTAAATAATATCAAATAATAACAAGAATCGTAAATATAATAACTTCGCAATATATCTACAAAAATCCAGTACGCATTTGGTTTTTTGAGTGCAAAATTTACTACTTTCGAAATTTCATTTACCTAATTTGTTGCGATTTTAATTCATCGTGTTTACACACCCAGGAATAGATATACATTAGCTCACCCATAAAAAGGCCTGTTCCAAAATTTAGCAAATATTCCCTATAATCGAGACAATAACTCAAATTTTATTTCTCAAGATTTTTTTTAATGTTTACATGTACATGAATGGACTGATAGAGAATTTTCCTTCTAAAAGATTTCACTAAAAATTTGATAAATATCTTCAGTTTTGGTTCTCGAATCATCTTTTTAAGTTATGCAACAAATAGAAAAATGTATAGTAAAATGGAAATTTAATAAATTTAGTAAAAGCAAATTTTAAAAACCCAATTTTGTTAGTTTATTTAAAAGTAGAATACTTTGGTATTTTAATTGCTTTAAAGTATTTAAATCATATTTTATTATTACAATCAGTAATATTTCTTTAATATAGGACCCACTTGAATGCCCTAATGAGCAATCAAAATTTTTAAGTAACTAGCTTAGTGTAGTTATGTTTAATACCATTATAAAGTAACATAAGAATCATTTTGAGATTGACCTCGTAATTTCAAACAGTGGTCAGATGTGGAGGATATACAGTATTCGGCACTCATCTTTTAACACATTCATAGTAGGACATTTGACCTTCGATGTCAGATTTAACATCCAGTAGGCTCGTATGTCATATGTATTTTTTGATGTAGTCTGATTTCAAAACGGTAACTCTTAGCCAATATTTTGCCACGAAGAAAGAACTCCAATGAAAGCCATAATGAAACTAATCTATTAACCATTGATTATATTCCGGCAATATCAAAATGATCTTGATGAAATTTTGACACAGATAACACACACATTTTCAAAATTTCAGATCTTTAGCATGTGGGGAAGAAAATTAAAAATCTATTACAAATCGCTAGGCCGGGATAGCCAGGTTGGCAGGGCGTTGGATTCGCATTCCTTGGGTTGTGAATTCAAACCTGCCTGCCGAATACTCTCCGTGTGAGTGGTGGCTGACGTACATTAAATCAGTCGTGGTCACGAAGTTCTCATATAGAGAGTAATACCACTGGAGGGTACTGGGTCAGTCATTATTAGTCTGGAATATCCTGATTGGATTCACATCCCTTGGACTGCGAGTAAGAACAAGCCAGCTGAAGACTGTGTGTGTGTGTGTGTGTGTGTGTGTGTGTGTGTGTGTGTGTGTGTCCACGTGGCTGGGCAAGTTAAATCTGTCGTGTTCACAAAAGGGCCCAATGTTGGGAGTAATATCAGAGGAGATCGCTCTCTGTTACAGAACTAAATTATGATCTGTGGGTGAATGAATGAAATGCATGAAGTCCGTAGCGTAAAAAAAGTTTGACTTGTGTGAACTAGAAGTTAGACTTCTGCCCTAGGGTGCTCAGGGCACCATACCCTAAGAAGCTACCCCCTCGGGGGCACCACGTAATTGAGGATGAGATGCTTACGGTATGGTGGTTGGATCTCGTCAACCCGGTGGGTACACTAATAGGTGGGGTTTAGACTCTTCTCATCGATGACGAGACGACTTCCCTCGGGAAGGGGTGTACCGGGGCCGGTGAAGGCCATTGGGACTCATCCACAATTCCCTCCCCCAGTTGCTGTTGCGGTGGTCCAGTCATTCCGTTTCTATGGTTAATCTGTGTGCCTTCGTGGTGGGTCGGAGAGTCTGTTCTATGACTACCATCAGAAGCTACTACACCTCTCCTTACTTTGTAAAGCGGAGCACGTGAACAACAACAACAACATTAGGAAACGCTGTCAACACATTCAAGGCACAAAGAAAGTTTATTAAAAATATATGAAAAAAATCAGTCTCGGGGACGTTTGAAATGTCCAGTTTCCACAAAATCTCGAAAGTCTCTTTTTTTTTACTCGATTACAGTACTTTGAATGCAAATTATTAAAAAAAATACTGCAACTTCCTCTCTTATCTAGTTGGAAGAATATCTTTTACAGATAATTCAAATTTATGAATTTAGTAATAACCTTTATAAAATGTCTCTGTTCCAGATATTTGAATAAATCTTGAATATTTCTAATCAATTTCAGCTTTCAAATTGATTCAATTTATATTTATCGTGTATTTATTATCCATTCATATCTACCTCTTGAATAATTTATAGGCATCTTGATACATTTTAGCTTATTAAATATGCATTACATTCTTTGATTGAAATGTAGAATAATTATTTTATTTTTAAAAAATAAGATATCCGTTACTTTTTATGCTGTATTTGTATTTCAAACATCAAAATTGTTTTAAATTTTTTTTCTTTGTTTGCATCGTGGAACTCCGCACTATTATCTTAAATTTTGAGTTATAAAACTCTCATATATTGTTGAAGTTGATTTTAAATAATGTGTTGAAAAAGAAGAGAACTTCTTTAATCAGTTAAGTGCGTTCAACATATGTACACATCAATCCAAATCTTCATTATTTCGAGGCCGATGTGTGATTTTTATTTTATAAAAATGTGACCTTATTCACTGCATTATGATTTTTTTTGTAAAACTTACTTTACAACCATTTGCATTACGTCCGACGTGTATTAATGTCATCGCTTAATTTTACAAAGACAGATTTGAAGCATTTTGAAAAATAAATTCCGCATTTAACTGGTTAATTTAGAATAGAAACATCATTGTTGTGAACCTTCAATGGCGGAAGTCGCAAACAGCAACATTCTATAAACATTTTCGGACAAAGTATGAAATATAATCTTTATTTGAGCATGTTACGTACTTTCTAAAGCGGATCTAACTGATAAGCATTCAATAAAATATCAAATTTCATTTGGGCAATATAAAATGATATTTGAAATGAATCTGTAAAGTATTTCATACATTACTGGTTTGTTATTTGGTATCGTATATAATTCCTAGAAAATGTGGGAATCATGAATAATTTTATTTTTTTCCTGAAGTGTTCTATAAAATGCAGGATTTCAAAATTTTTGTGTAATAGAATAATAGTCTGTTTGAATCCTGCTGTAGGAGTATCCCTATTTCAAAGTGCTGGCCTCTTTTATGAGAGCATAAATTAAAAAAATATTTGTTAAATGCTTTTTATGCGAATTTTATATCATTATTATTTTTCAAAATATACTTATAGCTCTTTTATTAGCAGGATACAATGTAAGAAGAAGTATAATTAACTGAATTCTTTATAGTTGCAACCAATTTGTTAAAACAAATTTTGTTGAGCATCCTCAGAATGTCAAAGTCTTTTTTTGTATTTCTAACTGTATGCTAAGTCAGTCTAGTTGATAGTGTTCCCAAAACTTTCTGCTGAACTGCAGATATCAGATCCCACAAAGGCGAAAGTTCTTCTTGAACTGCTTTCAGATCTGTAAACGTAATTGCTGGAAAAGGGAGATGTACCTGTCTCTTATAAAAACAGGTCACTTACAGAATCACCATTTTATTCTAAAGTTAAGGCAACTAGCTTACATTTATGTTATATTATGGAAATTCGGCCAATAGTGAGAGATGAAGTATGAAACTGTAGTTTGTAGAAATGTATCTGATTAATCCAATTTTTTCAGACCATATTTCGTCCATTGAACTTAATAATTGCTGTTGTTGTTTCTTATGGTGCTTTCCATGGACAGGCTCGCTGAGGTAGTCAGCGATTTAAACCTAATCAGCGTCTTTTGTTTTGTAGTAGCACCAATTAGAGCCAAGAGTACGACTTTTGCAACTCACTTATCACTTTCGCTTGCACATCTCCTTTTTACAGGAGGGTACATGCACACAGCTTACAGATTGAACACAGAACAACCTTGCCCTAACTGGGATTTGAACCCGGGACGCCCAGATCACGGAGAAGATGCGCTACCCCGAAGCCAGGACGACGGTAAACTTAATAATTGAAAATGGAAAATAAACATCCTAGTGCTAATTATAAACCATAAGAATAACTTCATAAATTTAATTCGCAATCAACAACGATTCATTTTCATTCATCAGCAAATTTTTATATGATAGAGTAATTAAACAAATTTCATTCCAGTAAATTTTTTTTCTTACCAATTATCCAATAAAAGAAGTTCAGATGAAGAGAAAGACGTCTCAAAATAATTTGGTCAGTCCCAAGTTTACAATCTTTTTTCTTTATTTGAATAAAATATCCCGAATTGACCCATTTCTTTAAACCAAATAATTGAGTTATTTTTTAATAAAAATTTTGTTAATATGATAATAATAGCTTTTGAATAATTCGCTATTTTTGCTTTTCAGAAAATATACTCGAACTGCTTTAGTAAATAATTATAGCTCCAAACCACAATTCTTGTGAATATTACGTGTTTTGTCTGCGTTCTGGCTATTACATGTGATGGTCCTAATATTACTTGGGGTAGCGTATCTAACCAAATACATGAAATGACTCATGATAAAGGAAAATCAACTTTTATTTTTAGAGAGACCTTGGATGCATCTAAATTGCATCTGAGGTAGAAATGATTCAGCCCCATCCGATAGATGTACGTTGCCTTCCTATAGGAACAAAGAGCGTTTCAAATGAAAGAAAACCAAATATATATATATGTATGTATGTAAAACATAATTTTGCAGAAGCGTGACCGAAAAGAAGAAACTTTTGAAATTTTAATTTCGATTTATTTCACCACGGAAGCCATAATTTCTCTAGAGAAAAAGCGATAAGAGTTGCGTCAGTCTAATTGGCGGCATAAGAGCAAAAAAAAGAGCGAAATTTTTTCCTCCAGTGATTTTGCTATGAGATTTTAATTGGGATTTCTTTGCCACGTGTAGGCTTGTCCGGGAATCTTGCGCGTCTTTTAAAAAATGTTGAAAGTATAAAGATTTTTATCCTTTCGATCGGAATAGTAGGGAAGAATAGTAATCAGTTTTCTAGAACGCATGCTGAAAATAATTAAATAAAAAGTGGGAATTGGATCAGGAAATAAAAGAGCATTTAAAAATTAAGCTAATATGGGCTAAATTAAGATAAAAACTAAAAAATCGACTAAGATTTAAATTAGATTTTAAAACGTCATTACATATATATCAATAGACAACCTGATTTGAACAAGAAATTAACTGTTAAAAAGCACATCGGTCTGCCAGTTTTTGAATATTGTTGGTTAAGAACATAACCAGAAGGACATAACCCATAACTTTCTTCCTCCAATTCATTTTCCTCCGCCATGCCATGCCACACCACATCACAATTAATTGGTCACATGTGAGCGTGTTATTTTTAATGTCAATGATAAAGTTATTAGATCATCGATTAAAAAAAGACTAGATGCCTCAGAATATCCAGGGCTCTATTTTTTATTCCCACAGCCCTGTTTGACATTTTCCCATTTCTTAATCTATTCTGAAATAAAATTCAGAAAAGCTTATTACTCCGTAAAAAATTGCTACCATTTCATTCGTATTGAGCGTTATAAGTTAATTTAAAAGTTAAATATGAAAAATAAGTCAATCAAATGCTGAAATACATATTGTGTTGGAAATTCCATTCAGTGAAAAAATACAGCAACTGGTTAATGGCTCTTTTTTTTTCAGATAACACGAAACACAGGTAGAAAAAATACGGCAAAAACATATAAAAATATAGCACTTGCAAAAAAAATAACAAACTTGAAACCAACAAATCTGTGATTAACACCAAAAACACCCAGATTGCCGTTTTACAGTCACATTCGAAAGAAAGAATTCACTAAATTTGATTAAATCTCTTCCTCTTATACAATCTCCCAAACAGAATATCAAATTCCTTAGAAGGGTTTCGAATCTTGGCTTTTAACAGAGATATCATCAAAATTCTTGTATATTCTAAAACCCTTATTTTTGTTGCAAAATTTATCACAACGTGGTCGCCAATGGCGAAAGGCAATGACCTGGTACCCTCCAAAATACTCTATAAAACTATCTTCCTTTCTATCATACCAAACGAACAGAGAAGATATATTACATAAAATTTCTTCCGATTTTCCTACAGTAGAAAAATTCCTAATTCTGGAAATTCCCTTATGCATTTAACAAACCAAGTAGTTTTAATGATGTTTACTAAGTACACATACATACATCAATCAGCTCCATATTAAATAATTACCAGTGTAGTTTTTTTTACAGTGGAATTAGGAGCTTTATGTTCTTATATGAAGCTCCATAATTCTAATATGTAAAAAGAAATAATTTTGATCCTACTAAGAGAACAGAGAATGTTTATGCTGTTGACATATTTTGAGTACTTAGAGTTTTTTTAGCGAATTTTAACATTTATGAATCACAGAACTTTAATTTCTATGCAAAGAAATTCGGTAATTCACTGCATATATTACACCCAGAAGAATTGATCCCATAGCTATGAATTAAAGTGATTAATTACTTATTTTTTTGATAAATCTTCCTTTTCAAACAAATTACAAAAAATGACATTATCTATGATCAGAATATCATTCCAATACACAAACTACCCATTCCTCCTGCATAGCATACATCTTTCATTACAGGGGTAAAAAAAATAACAATGCAGTGGGCATATGTTGTTTGTTGGCTGGGAAAATATGTGTCAAATTATATTACCTCGAAACAGAAAGGAAATAAGAATGCAAATTTTTCCCTACATCTAACGAAAAGCTCCATCAACATTGGTAAGATTCCATTGTTGCAGAAAGGGAAGAAGAATAGGAAAAACGTAACGATAAGAGTAATGACCTATCATATGAAAGCAGGGAACTTATTTATTTTACCTGCAGCTCATCATGGGCAATCCATTTTGTTCTGCCCCTAATGATTTATTCAGAGCTACTTTATCATGATATCGCAAAGAAGTAGATCAGCTTTGGGGTTCGGATTCTGAAATTAGAATTGCCAGGGAATAACCGAATTTTATTGTGTAGAAGACGTTTATCATTTCGGTAATACGTACACTTGAAAATCTGTCTGAAAGTTTCTTTTCGTTCTTTTAATTTGTTTTCGAGCGTAGGTTAATTTTGGAAATCAGTTGGAGCATGTTCGAAAGTGTAGAATATTTTTTAAGTATCTTATAAATGGAACAATGAAAATTTATTTTTCCTTTCCTGTTTTTTTTTCTTTTTTAACAGAGGGCATAGTACTTCTTTATATACATAACTATCATCATTTATTTCAGGCGAAAATGGTTTCGAGACAATTGTATTTGCATTTTCAGGAATCTTACATTTTTTAAATATAATTTAGATATTTCTAATGTAATTATAATCTTTATAACTATTCTTTGTTTTCACATTCATTGAAATGATAAAAAAGGATGATGAGATTTAAATTTTAAAATAAAATTTTTCATGACACAATATAAAAAATCTTGGTATGATTGATACACAAATGTATGAAGCTATCGAAGTAGATACTTAATTTATAAATTTTGAGATGCTTCTCGGTCTTTACACATTTTAATGTTCTTTTCTGTTAAAAGCAATTATTAAATTATTTTAGATATTTTTCTTTTTCATTGCTTATATAATAAATTTTTTGAAACTACTTAATATATTATGGCTGCCGATTAAGCTAAAAAAATACGTTACGATTTATGAATTTTGAATTTATAAAACTGGCATAGAAGCTCAATACATAGTTGCAAGTATAATTACAACAGCTGTTTTTCATTGGGGACTGACAAAATATAACAATATTGTTGTGGTTACATCGTGCTGTGAGTAAAACAAGTAGAAAGCAGCTGGAAATCTCTGGAAAGAGCAGCTGGAAATGGCTAAATACCACATTCAAGAGGATGCTGCTCCCTATTACAGCTCGCGGCGAAATTATGTCTACCTCATCCACAAGTAAGTGATATATCAGTTTTAATGAAATTTTAATCAAATTCATAGTTGAAATGTTGATTATTGTTTATCGATTAATTTAGTTTCTGAAAAAAAAATTAATATTTGCTTTAAATCAATACCAAATTTATGTGTGAATAAAATTCTATTTTTGCAACAAAAAATATCATTGTTTTTTAGAGAATCAAATGTACTGTTGAGTAAGTACATTTTCAGTAAGCAAATCAATTCTTTTCATATGTCTTTCATCGCATTTAAATTATATCAAATTTTTAGTATTATCTAGGGCAACTCAGCTTTTGAAACTGCGAGTCGTGATCTTAAGTAAGGTCGTGTAGTGGAATAGGGGGATAACAGATATATTCTTAAAATACTTTTTTTCTGAATCTTCAATACTGAGTAGAAATTATCGAGAAGCTTATTATAGCTTTAATTTTAAATTTGCTAATTACAATTTGCTAAATACCTACTTATAAAGTGAATTTTTTTATTTAGTTCTAATTAACTCTATACTATCTTGTTTATTTTAATGTTTGTAAGCAAAAATATTGATTAAAATCATCAGAATTTGAACAATTGCTTATAAATTGTTAAATCGTTTTTTTGAATTTAAAATCTTCTCTTTATTTTTCTTTATTTCAGCACTTTTTCATTTTCTTATTAATGTTCAATTTTCAGTGGGTTTTTTTTTTTTTGAAAAATTAGCCTCTAAAAGGAAAAGTGTAGAAATGTAGGATTACTTCGTGTGAAATTCAAAAATAAAGGTGCTTTTAATAAACCGCTATTTTTTGATGATACAAACAACATTTTTTAATAAATATCTGTGTCGCCTTCTTGTAAATTTGATCATAAAAAAAACTTTTAACATAAATCTAAAAGAGTTTCCTTATTTAATAGTAGGATATACGGAAAAAATTTCAAAATATTTTTAAGATGTTTTATTTCGTAACATCATGTTTATTTCCAAACACGGAGGTTGTATCCATGGTTATTGTTTATAAAATATGAGCTATCTTATACACGCAGTTATCTTCCGCAACATTCTTTTCTCATTCACAAACAGAAAATTGTTCGTTTATTTTTATTTCAATTCTTTTCTTATTTTGATATGAAAGGTCATGAGTTTATTCGCCATTCAAAGGAGTGTCTTTTAGTAAATTGGGAAGATATACGTATCACATGATCCAAAGATAGAAAGGGTCCAACACGCGACTTCGCATCCTGGAGATAACGAAAGTAGTGTTTAGTCTGTTACAAAAAGTCAGACCAGTTTTTTTACTTACCAAAATAGATTTTGGATTCAAAGAAAAGAAATTATTCGCAGACTGCGATATTTTTATTTTTAGTCCGTCTCCTGATCCTTTTGACGGAATGTCTTATCTCAGACGAGATTATTTTTTTCTTCAAGTTTTTCTAATACGTCTGCTGATTCTTCTTTTTTTTACTCGTACAAATGTTTGTTATATGAAGATTAATGATAAAAGTTGAAGTCTTAGAACTGACTATTTACGCGCTAATTATGTGGACTTGTTGATTTTTAGAAGATTTGTGATGATGTTTTCGAATCCTGAGATGATTGTACTTGAATTTCTTCCTGAAAGCTTTTAACACAGAATGCTTTCATTTCATGAGTGAAATTCTTAGATCGTTAGTCACCCTTTTGGAAAAGGAAAGCACAAACCAAGATGTATTCGTTAACAGATGATTCAAAAGAACGAAATTTGTCTGATGATATCAAAATGCCTTAGATTTTTTGAGAGATATTTTAAATGCGAGAAAAGTTTTAAAAGAAAAATAACTGTGCAACACGACTTCAAAACGAGTGTTTTCCACATAAATGAAAATAACGTACCTCTGCAATAAAATCATTTTGGAAAATTCTCTTTATTGTTTTGATAACTGATTGTTTTATTATTTTCAGCGTTGATGGCTGATATCAAAATTGAAATTCATTTATTTTTCTAAAACGTAAAACGTTTTCACAAAATTGTCTTATATTTTGGCAGGAATAACTCAAATTAGAATGTTTTTATTTTTATTTTATCAATTCATAAATATTTACTTTATATATGTATTGTTAAATATTTACTTTATTATGCTTTGTCCGGATTAAAATGTTAAATGAATTTTATAATCAATGCTGCTATTTATTATGGCAGAATTTTCTGTTATTACTTTTTTTTATCAAAAAATTTTTCCGTTTCTCTTTTGATGACTTTGCAGGGGATTGTTTATTTTCCGCATTCAGCAGCAGTAGGATGTGAAGTTGATATTCTACCTTTCTTGATACGTTTTCCTTTAGTCTTTGAAAAATATTTAATCTCTACTCACTCACTGCATCTAAATTTTCACAGAATGATAGTCCAAACGAAAACAAATTTTTAAGCTTATATTACGTCTTATTACTTTGTAACATCCCTCCTGTAATAGATTTGAAATTTGGGTGTGTGATTTCCAAGAAAAATAGTTGCATCTACTAGAAAGTAGTTTGAAATATTTTCAATAGTTCATCCTCATTTTCTGCTGAAATTTTTCATTTCTCGTAATTTTTGTGAGTACCATTACGAATATCATTTTCGCCCACCTTGTTTTGGATAAACTTATAAACTGTTGATAAAAATATTATTGGAATATTTTACTCGCTTTGATAATGCTGTACCTAACTGCTTTACAAAGTTTTTTTAAATGAAATGGTGCAGTTAAAAAAATTTTATGACTAACTAAATTTTCTAAATGTACAGAATATACATGTCTGGAACCCAACGTTTGTCTTTATCCACCGATTTTTTGCCAAAATAAGCAAAATACTCTTTCTTTCACAAAATCTGAAAATATTTTTCTTGCTTTTATTTTCTCTCCACAGTCACTAGAAATATAGCCAAAACAGTTAAATGAATTAATTTATTTTGAAATCCCTTTCTCTTAATCGTAAATCAAACTAAAAGCAAATGATACAAGCCACATATTATGTACATTTGTACATAAATAAACTAATATATTGATGGGGGAATAAAATAAATATTAAAAAAAGATTGGGGATTATCTAGGAGGGGGGCTGACCTGTACCAAAAGTCTGTTGAAACAGTTTTAATTTTGTTTTTCCTACTTTACTGTTGTATTTAACACTTTTTAAACTAGATTAGGTTTATTGTTGTGCTTAGTCTATCATTTTAATATTTCTGTTACATAATTTTTATGAAGCAAATTATTACTCAAAATTGAAATGTATTTAATTATGTAATATACATATTAAGTTACTCTTAAACATATGAAATTAGTACGCATCAAACCTGTCATTATGATAAAACTCCACATGACGGAAATTTTTAAATACTTTTCTAATAATAAGCATCCAAAAAATCATCTGATAATTATAAGATAATTTTTTCATCACAGATCTGTGAAATTATAATAACTGACAAAAGCACATTTTTGGAATGCTCAGTGTAGCTTAGTCAATTCAAGCCTGACGGACCACACTATTAATTAGATTTTAAATAATACAAATCATGAAAAAGCTCGTCTAAAATCAAGAGAAACGACAATTTTTAACTATAAATAACTTTAGAGATTTTTTTAAAAACTTTCAAATTTTGATAAATAATACGAGATAAAATTTTTAAATAAAAGTAATAATTACTCAAAATTTTCTTGGAGTTCAATAAATAATAAAAATTAGGTTTTTAAATAAAAAAATTTATAAACAAATTTTATAAAATATTTTGACTGCAACTATCGCTCTTTAATAAACAGAACAATTTGTTAATCATATAAAATAACTCATATATAATTTCTCTCTTTTTTTAAAAAAAGTGACATTTATTGCCTTTTATCGAATGCAATTCCAGTAATATTCTCGGATGAATTATGAACCTCAAAAAACTATTCCATTACAACCACTGAGTTCACAAAATATAGAAGTGTCCAACGTAGCAAAACGATTTATTATAATTTTCGCTTTTGATTTTGAACTGTAGATCAAAATCCGATGTATAGACAATATTTAAGCTTCATGTTAAAAGGAATTTCACGGTACCAAAGAAAAATTGGTATAGCAGATACAAGCATTCAAACCAGGTAAGCTTCCCTGCATTAGAATAGCTTTTAACATGAAAATTCTTGGATTGAACCGTTTTTAATGTTCAAAAAATTGTCCTGTTTTTCATTTCCACGACACATCTTTCAAGGCGAGATGTAGATATAGTACGACACATTGCATTTTTACACAGTGCTTTCTTTTTTATCATTAAAAAAAATCAAATAACTTTAATATACGCTAAAAGAGTGACCGACAGAAAGAGTTCTCGGTTTCTTTTTTTACAAATACTAGAGACTGTTACCGGTCGTTTACAAATATTTACTTTCCTTTTTCTAAATTTTAACTAAGGTAAATTTCTTGGAAGATATGATTGTTGTGCATGCTAAACACCTCGAGCGATTTATTAGACGTACTTCCTGGTTTAACATTTGTTCAAAAATATCTATCTACGTTTGTTTTTGCATTTTGGTTCCATATATCAATAAGTTAATTCGAAGCGTTGTTAACATTTATATGTGGTGAACCTCTCATTACGTGCGCATTACGATCGGATTTTCGCCTAAATAGTCCTTTTACAATTCCAGAATCTTTCCGTAGTTTCGAAGTCCAGTAATCTAGTAACAAAACTCTGACTTTCCTCGATTTGAAATTTCTTCACTCATCATTCAATTCTTTGAATAAAAAATCTTGGAACTCTTTATGAATACAGATGAAAATAAGGATTTTTTTCCTCCAATTTGCCTTAAACTTTTGGAAACTATATAGATATACTATAGTCAAATTACCCTTGGATTCTATTCGTTGTTTATATTAAAATATCAGAAATTGGTTTTTCTTTTTGAGGTCCTGTTTCGAAAATACAAGGGGCTAATCTAATCGGGACGAATGCTGGTCTTCCTTTAAGATTTCTCTTTTATTTTTCTATTTCAATTAGGAAGGCATTTTCTAAAGAAATTTAAATTCCTTTCGGTATTTTCCCCCCTATTACTACGCAAAAACATTTCCACTAAGAAGTGGAGTTATATTGCGCTAAAAGACGAGTATTTTTCTTTGCATTAATGATTTAGTCCCGAAACTTCACCAATGAGATAAGCTGAGAGCAAATATCTTTTTCTTCAGTTTTCGAATTCTTCAAATAGCTGCGGTTACTAGTTTTAACCACACCTTTCGCGTGCAGTTTTGGCTTGTTCGGGCTTTTACTTTTTATACCGAGTTCAGGTAACGGGAAGTCGTGGAAAGAAGAAACTTTCCGAAAGGCCGTGGTTACCTGGGTTAACCACAAACTTGTTTAAAATTAACCAGAATTTGCATGTACAGAAATAAATATCTTCCCCACAAAAAATAAAAAAATAAAATTCAAATATTACTTAAGTGTATTGTTCTGATAAAATGTATGGCCTTGGCCATCAACCAACTTTTTTTCCATTCCTTCTGATTTAATAGTAGTAAATTCTGCCATCTAGTCAATGACAAATAAAGTTGATTGAACGGAGAAACTATTACGGTTAATATGAATAATTCAGGTAATAACTATTTATCCATAAATCATGTTATGATCTAAATAATTTTAAATGAGATTATAAGTTAAGTAATATTATTTTTAAAACATTATTAACACTTTGACTGCCAAGCCAAAATTGCAAATGTTAAACACGGGGCTAAAATTTTTGTGTGTGTAATTTTTATTTTTTCAACATAAAACTACATAGAAAAGCAATATTTTTCAATCTGTCGCATTTTGCTACAAATGGGGAAATTTTCATCCTGGCTACCAAAAATGATAGCCAAAGCACCCCACGAAAGTTAGTGCGAATTCTTCAATGAGGGATCAGATGCGTGCTTGTGCCACAACACTAAGAAAAGGTGTTAAATGGTACAGAAAAGTAGGTTTAGAATTGTTAGGAGTAGTAGTAGTTAACGCATGGGTTGCATATTGGCATGTAACAAAATCAAAAATGAAAATTCGTAAGTTTAAGGAGAGCTTGGTTTTTCAGCTGCTTGGTATGGATATAGATCCCGATTATAATGCGCAAAAAATTTAAAGCACACACGCCCCAATTGATTGATAGGATCCATTAAAATGGTAAAAAGTTGCGACGTAAATGTCATATATGCTATATCAACATTTCTAAGACAGAGGGTCGTGAACTGGCCAGAAAAAAAGCAAAGCTAACTTTCACATACTGTGACAATTGTCCTGACCAGCCTCAATCGTGTCGTAATTGCTTCAATGCCAAACATTGAATGTAACTTTATTCCAAAATAAAGGAAATAATATAATGTATTTATATATTTTATTTTTACAAACTGTTAACATATGTATTTATTATCACATACTCTCTCTCTCTCTCTGTATATATATATATATATATATAATATATTTTGTTGCATTTTAAAAATATTTCATTTTCCACAAAACTTAGCTCATAGAATCGGCACATATATCAATTTGAACAAACCACGCATACCTAACACATCGTAGGGGGCCCAATAATCAAATTCCAACACGAATTTCATGTAACTGATACCGTTTTTGATAGCCAAGGCCTAAAGTGTTGAAACACCATGGCTATCAGACAGTGTTCCAATGGAAAAATCACTGGCTATCGCATATGATAGCCATGGCAGTCAAAGTGTTAATACATATATTTTATGCAATAAATCTCTGTATTCAAATCGAAGGTTGTTAAATTTCATAAAATATTTTCTATAAGTTATATTTTTTATGTATATGTGTTTATATATTTTCTATATAAACTTGTAAGAGCCATGGTATTGTGGTTGATCATAGCATTCTACGTAATTCCAACAACTCCATCTTTGACAATAACTAATAACAATAGACTTAGCTATGGCACTCAGATCGTACTCCTCAATATATTCTGACCCAAATGCACTGCTGATATATTATTTTCTTTTTACTTATTTATTCTTCAACTAGTTCATTTACTAAAAAAATTATAATGTGTACGCTAATAATAAACGCTGTATGCTAGATGTGTACGTTAAATTCTGTAGTATGTAAAATTCTGTACGCTCCACATTATACGAAAATTAAAAGTGGAATTCAGAAAAAACCGTAAATGTTAGTAATAATCAAAATATGAGAACAAACAACGTCCCTTTACTGAAACCCATTGCTGAATTTAACCTCCAGAACATATTTAGAGTAGTAAAAAAATTAAGACTGATTTACTTAATTCGAAAAAATTATACTCAAATTATTTTCGATCACTCGAAAAGTTACAAAATATTTCGTCTTTCGAAAGTTTAGTTTAGTAGTAAATCGGAAATAGCGACTATTTTATCTTTTATTTATTTATTTATTTGCTTTCGTTAAAAAAAAGATCTAAATAAATTGTTACTGTGATGAGACAAGTATTACATAAAGGTTTAGAAAGAAAAACCAACTTTCTGAATGAACTCGGTGTAAAAAATAACCTCTAAGCCAGCGTTTAATTCTATTTTTTTTAACTGTGTTGCCGGGATACCTTTGCAATTAGCTTTAATACCTTTTATTTAATCTTATTCTCTGGAATGAATCATGTGAAAAGAAAGATAAACATTTTCACGTACTTCTGCCATTACAAGTTTTGACAAAGAACGTTATTTTTTTATTCATGGTTTAATTAAATTAAATCTTTCGCTACGTCTTCGGTGGCACGCTTAAGTATGCAGTTTATTTGTTTCGAAGATGCCATAATTTGCAAAGGAATGTTTATTTAAGAGAAAAAATATACGAAAAGGGACAAATATCGTAATTGAACGAAACAATAAACAGACACTAAAAACAATCATCAGACCGTTAATTTTCAAAAGGCAGTTTTATTCCCAGACGAATGTAGTCACTAACCGTTTCTTCTATTCAAAATGTTTGGGTATCGTTTTCATAATGAACTAAAAATTCGAGACAGCAAATAATTATTGGAATATTTTTCGCTCGAAAAAATATACAATGCTGAAACTCGAAGGTTTGCAGTATGCCAAAATGACAATCATATTCGCTATTTGAAGTATTAAGCAGCATATGGCGAAATCTTTTCTTTTAAGCTTTATACATTTAATTATTGGACAAGAATACGAGCTTTTTATTAAATTTTCAGAGATTTCCATTCATAAATGTTACATTTCTTCAGTGTATCTGTATGATTTCATGTTTTAATATGTTATAAATAAGTATATTTTTCGTATATTAAATTTAAATGTATTATGAGTTACTCGCCTTTAAAATTTATTTCTTCTACCAGAGGGTTTCACTGTTTTAAACATCACATCATTTTCTTGTATTGTGGTATTGTACTACATTTTTTAACATCCTCATTTTTTTACATTAATGCATAAGACGCTTTCAAAAAAAGGAACGGTAATCATCAAAAAAATTGACCACGAAATTTCGATAAATCTGCCTGTTTGAATCCGAAAAGTACATTCCTGAATGTCTATCGATCTGTCTGTGAAAACTATGACTCGCAAACTGATTAAGCTAGATGAATAAAATGTGGCCCATGGTCTTTCACCCCAAATAAAGTTCTGAATCGTATTTCGGAAGAAATCAGCCTAATGGAATTTGGTCTGGCTATCCATCCATGTTTGTGGGAACACGATAACTCAAAAAAGCACTGAAATAAATTATTTCGTCCAGATACTGTATTTCTAACCTTTCTTGTGGACGTGGAGACAACCACTCAAAAGCACCACAAAATATATGAAGTTTAGGGAAATTATTTTATCATGAGAAATATAGATTTGTAGATGTTTTAGAAAAATGCATCAGATTTATCGGTTTGTTTATTCGCGGGTTTGTGAACGTGATAACTCAAACGCAATAAGCGAAAGCGAATAAAATTATTTATGAAGTCTTGACATAAAAATATTAGATAATTTCCAAATGCTAGACTGTCAGAAACCTAAAATGCATACTTTAATTTCTTCACAATGCTTTTTGAAGTTAAACTCAAAATACTTTATGCTGTGTAATCACAAATTGACAACCCAATCCAACGGAAGGCACACGGAAAATTTGAATGAAAGACCATCGCAATAACAACATGGCGGGAACTGTGGTTGAGTCCTAAGGGCTAACATCGGCCACGGTACAACCCTTCCCTAAGAAAGTATTCCCCATCATCGATGTCAGACCCCCACTTTATCGTGTGAACAAAGGGGCGACGAAAATCAACCACCATGCCAGAAGCTTCTTATCCTCAATTACAAGGTACACCCCCGTGCGACTCTAGGTTGTGGAACTCTTATCACTGACTCTCCGACCTGGCGAAGCCACACGGATAAACCATAAAACTGAAGGACCAGACCGCCGCAACAGTAACACTGGCGGTAAGTGTGGTTGAGTTCTAAGGGCCATCACCAGCCACGGTACAACCCTTCCGGTAGAAAGTACGTTCCGCCATCGATGTGAGGAGTCAGACCTCCACATATTTATGTACCCTCCAGGATGGAGAGATCCAATCACCACGCAGGAAGCATCTCATACTTTTTTCGAGGTGCCGCCTGGGGGGAGGGGGTATATACTGTGTAACTGCAAAAGGAAGCTATCTCCCTCTTGCCATTGCATTCCAAATAATATTAATGATCTGACTGCTACAACTATAAATCAGGCGTGGAATGAACACTAAATAGCCATAATTACGGTGCTAACCATACGTCTACCATCCACGAAGGGGCATAATCCAGCATCGACGTGAAGGCAATTCAATCCACACCATTACTATACCGACCGAGAGAGGCGAGAACATGCTTATTTATGCAGATATCTCACCCGCTATATGAGTGCTCTCCAGTAGGAATCTGCACTGTGTAAATATGTCAGATAGAGTAGAGAAGACATTCCTGCTGGTTGATTTTCACTTCTAGGTTTGTTTGAACCCATGGTTTATTATCACAGGAAATATGTTTTATACTTTTAGGAAGTATTTAAAAGACACACCTCTTTTGCAACGAATTTCTCATAATCTTGACTTTTATAGAAATTGCAAGTTTGGATGAAAGTTTTTACTTAGCAAGCAAGTTAAAGAGCAAAAGCTTAATAAGTAACTGATAAGTGATTAAAAAGCTGGTTTCATCCTGTGGTTTTTCGTTCTGTAGGCGTTCGGTGGGGTTTTCACAACCACTGCCATCCGTGGAACAGCTACATTTATCAAAATGATTTCTCGAATATATGTTAGGATACCATGAAAATTAATTCCTGGGGCATCTCAATCGATGCAACCGTATATGACTATCTATTCCCACGCATCAAATTTGAAGGCTATTCAAAAATCAAATTAAGGCGAACCATGATTAGTGATCTAGCTGTTAGCCATGGGAAAATGGGAATTAAAAGCATTTATATCTATGAACTTATCTATATCAGATAAACTTCCTTACCTAATTAAAGATATTTAGTGATCTATAAAAATTTCACGCAATGAGAAGCTTCTAAAAGCAATTGCCTTGCATTTAAAGGGGGGGGGGACAAGTAATATTAAAAAAATTAAGTCAAATCCTTCTTAGGCCAACAAAGAAAATTTTTATTTTAGTTACTTTTTATTAAATAATTACAATTAATATAAATACTTGATCAAAAACTTATACCAGTCCAAGACAAAATCAAGTTCGTATCCGTTGAAAATAAATTAGAACAGACTCGGAACACAATCAGAACACACTGAATTTTCCACGTCAATTGAAGCAACGCAAAAGCGTGAATTTTCTACGACAGTTGGAATAACGCAATACAGGTTAGAAATTTTTAATTTTCTTTATTCTATATAATTTTAATTCGAAAGTATTTCAAAATGAATGTAAAAATCAATTAAATAACAATGTTTGATTTTAAATTCATCAAACATTAAGAAAATAAACCGAATCGTTTAAAATAATCGGCCGAAAACATGTTAATCCTATCCTCATTATCGTGGGGAAAAACAAACTGAATTCGTTACTTATATGGTGATGGGGAAATGAAGATTTTTGGTGAGAAAGTTAGTTTTTAATTAATTATTAAAAAATTAATGAATTAATATTCGAAAAAACTGTATTAACATCAAATGCCATCCACTACAAGTAAAAAACTGAACTTGAGTGGAGGAATAAAAAATATATCATTAACGATTGAAAATTTGAACAAGATCTATTTAGGGGGAGTGTGAACTAATGGTAAGAATTGAAAAAGATAGGTTTGATGCATATCGCTGATGGAACAAAAATTAGAGCTTGAAACATACAACAATCAAAATATCCCCTCTCTCATTATAACTTCGACATTATGGTCATGATTTAAGATATTGATATCGGATTAATTCAGGAAAATAAGAATCCAAATTAAAAGTGAGCATTTATGACTTTTTTGGCAGAAATCCTGCCTTTCAATTTATTTACGACTTTATTCGTGTATATCTGTACATTAAATAAAGTCCCATGCAGCATTTAGGATTACCGATTTCACAATTCATATTGAAAAATATAACTAGATATTTGCGCCACTTTATTTTCGTTAATTCAGCTTCGTTCTTGCTCAAGAAAAAATTGACCTAGTTGATAGAAACTGGTCATTCTAGAAGCAGCAGGTTTTGTGACATAACCTCACTTGATAACTCAGAACATAAATTTTATTTCTTCGGTACACAGTTCTGATCTGTTCGTCTGTCTGATGTAATCGGTAACCTGAAGTTTACAAAACTGTTGTTCCTTTTAATTCATCAGATATTGCATCCTAGACGATAACCTGTTATATAATAGCATTGTCTTGGATATTTTGCTTCGAATCTTCATTGTTGACTTCTAAAACACACGTTAAAGATAGATACTTATTATATAACTATCAAAGATGTATTGAAGCGTTGTAATTGAACCACTTAACTGTTTTGCCCTTATGCCGCACGTGAATCGATTTATCGAACTTTGATAGTTGTAAACAAAAAATAAACCATTCATAATAATTATTATTCAATAATAAAATGACTTCGAATATATGTCAAGTATTCGATGGATTTCCATTTAAATCAAAATAAGAAAATATTCCCATAATAGAAGGTGCCATCTTATTACATAGTAAAGAAAATAAAACTGTTAAGTGGTTAAAACATGTTTTATTCCATTTTAAATGCCTAATGATAATGAGTTTTATTTTTAGAATTAAGTTCTAGCCATTATAGCAGGTAATAGTGGCTCAAATCAAAGAAAACAATTTAAGTAAGGGTGGGAAGATGAAATATCCAGCGGCAGTGGTCTTCCCAAAACTTTCTCGTACAGTTCCTAATAAAGATGTTATAACCCCTCACCTCGCATGGAAATTGTTGACCTTGAATTAGGCCTGAGTTCCATGTAAGTTCAGTATTTTAGAACAAAGGAATAGTTTTGGAGACGGAAACTATATGCAATAGTGACAACATTGCACATTGGCTAGTGCAAGTGGAGTGCCCCTTCCGACTTCTTTCAACCCTCAAGTAGAATGATAGTCTCCTCACATGAGCATTTTAAGCACATATTAGAGTTAAAAAAATAAATAAATTTTTTGAGTATTTTCTTTTTACTCTAACAATTTAAATAAAAATTTGAACAAGTTTAACGATTTTAGTTGCTAGTCCGTATACCAAATTTCATTTATCTCAGTATAAACATTTTTGTGTTTCGTACAAGTCGCAAAATAATATTTTTAATCATTTTCTTTTTTAAAAAATTACGAATTCTGCTACTTTTAAGTGTAAGGCATATTACAGTATTTGGTCAAACAGTAGATAGAGTATATTTTTAGCTTCACAAGAGTGTGCTTATGGTAATATAAATGTTTTTAGAACTGAAGAAAAGTTAAGCTTCCGAAAATTTTCTCAAGAATGACCTCGTTTAGGATGTAAAAATACCTCCTTATATATATATATATATATATATATATATATATATATATATATATATAATGAAAAATATTTAATGATGAAGGAGCATATAGCAGAGTCGTGGTCGAAATCATTTAGAGTAGACAGGTTGAATTTTGCAGTTCTTTTTATTCCATCACGGGAGCAGGTATTATTTACAGGCGAAACCGACGAGCACAACACAGAACGACACAACACAGAATTCACGAAAGCTAAGTGTACAAAAGGGACGGGAAATCATTATCCCTGGTCTTAAATACTAATACTTGGATAAGGATAAATATTTTTATAGAGCTTTAAACTTAGATTTCAGTGGGGATTTCCATGTCTCACCCATAAGAGGTAAGGAAAACACAGGGATCTCTTTAAAGGCATTTTGTTTAGGTCACCAATTTTCATCTCTCCCACGGAGTGTGAGAAAGTAACAGGCGTTTAGCTGTTTCAGCAGTTTTACACAGCTTCTGTTGAATTAATTAACTAGAGCGAGTGGAATGGATCAGGACATAAGAGAATATTTTAGAATGATGTTACTATGGTACAAACTAAGATAAAGTTTGGAAGGGAATTGAGGTTCAATTAAATTTTAAAAATATCATTATATATATATATATATATATATATATATAAATATATATTTAAATATATATATATGTATATATATATATATATATATATATATATATATATATTAAAAATCTGATTTAAATCCTAAATAATTTCCTAAATTTTTATCTTAATTTAACGCATATTAACTTCATTCTAAAATGTTCTCTTATATTATGATCAATTTCCCACAATTTTATTCAATTATAGATGCACTCTATACATCTGATGGTCTCAGCATTTTCTCACGCTCCGAGTGAAGAGATAAAAATCACAAACGCTTACAGCATTCTTTTAAAAGGTACTTAAATTTCCCTATCCTAAGACTACATGTGTCAAAGAAATATCTATTATAATCCCTTAGTAAAACCACTAAAGGGAAAATTTCGGAATCTTTTACACTTGTGTCCTGATGCAAACGGATGTCAGATTTACCATCGCTTCTTGTATATAAAATGTCTCCCGTAGAGAACTAAAGCGAAATTAAATATTTCAAAAGTTTCTTCTTCTATTCAGCTATGTAACTGCTAAAATATTTTTACATAGATATTTGAAAAAATTTGATCATAAAAAAAGTTGATTTTTCCCGTTTATTTTTCCTTGCATATATTATTGAAAAATTTTATTTCATCATTCGCTGACAATATTTCACGTGTCCCACTTGGTGACATGTCTCGCAATCGGAGTAGCTCTGTATTATTTCATTATGTTTATAATCAATCTCCTCTTTATCTCGAATCAAATTTTCTTGGAAAACATGAATAGTGATCCTTTGATGCCGCCTTTTATCAGCTCTGTTGTAGGAACAAAACCATTTTCTATTTGTAACTCGTGAGTTAAAGATAAGTCACTAACGTCATTTAACTGGAAGCTTCAGCTTTCAGTGAATTGTGATAAGATCCTATTATTTTGCATTAGTTTGTTTAAATATATATTCCGATTGCCAGGCATGAGAAAAAATCTTATGATGCTTATCCAAACGTTTACAGATAATCAACTCATTGTGTCATTAATATGTAAACAAGGTGTTTTAAATTATCTTCCAAAGGCGGAATAACATTGTCATCAACCGCTAAGACGAATCTGCTACGCATTTTAATTAACAACGTTTTGACTTTTGAACGTATTGTCATTACAAAGTTCAGCTTGTCAAGAGAGGTTTGTTTACAATGTAAATCTTCCATCATTAAAAAAGCAGTTTGGGATATTTATCTCATTATCTGTTATATAACAGATCATGTATCACAATTTCTTTTCATCAGTGAGCTTCAATGTTTTGATGTTATCTTTCACCAATCGCCAGAAAACTAAATTGTCATTCGGAAGTAAAGTACGAAATTAGATAACAATAAATCAGTCAGTAAATTATGTCAGGTTTCTCATGTATTTTCAATATATTAGATTGGGGAAAAGAAAGCCATTATTTTACAGCCATATACCGAGAAAATAATGGATTTATTTCCATTATTTTCTATTTCTTTCCATTACTTTCTTTCCATATGGAATATTTGAAAATAATGGAAAAGAAATCCATTATTTTCTCGATATATGGCTGTAAAATAATAATGGATTTCTATTTCTCCAACCTAATATAATGCATTTTGTTTCATTTCACGTTTAAACCATTGGGAATGGTCTTCCCAAAACTTTCTCGCGTATTCTCTAATAAACTTACAATGTCAGAGAAAACATTGAATAACGCTGGCGTACAGTAATTATGAAATATTAACTTATGGTGAGAATTTAACATTTTAAATGAATCTATCAAATCATCCTTGGCGAATTTTTTGGTGATTAATCCCTGGTCTCCTTTGAATAGTAACCGAAAATTGAATTTGTACTTTAGACAATCTTCTCTCAATCAATTGAAACACAACTACACTTGTTGTCACAAAATCCCAAACCGAATTTAATATATTTATGTAATTGCGTTTTTTAATGAGGGTGATAACATGTTTCTGAAAGTATAAGCCTACAGACGATCAATCTTTGTTTGAATTTGGCTCAAAATTGAACAGATGTCTACATTATAGATCGTATATCTCATGCTTAAATGTATCCATCCAGCTCTTTTCGTTTTTGTAGTCTTCTTAATTAAAATTCGAACAGCTGGACTGTCAGACTTCCTCAGAACAGATTTAGATTAAACTTTTATATAAATCAGTAAATGTGGTATAAAAAACATATATCAAATTTCAGCAGCCTGGCTCAGAGCGTTTTTGAGTTATCTTTGTCACAGATTGACAGACGAGAAATTTTCAAAAATGTGTTTTTCAAGCTCATGGAGGTCTGAAACCTGGAGATGCGTCAATATCTCGAGTTAGAATTTTTTTGACGATTACTATATTTCCTCTGTACTATATATACGAGAAAGTAAAAAAGGGGAATCGTGTGTGCAATTTATATCCGTTCCTGCTCTTTAATTGATCCCAAAATTAGATGCGAACATGCTGATGAAAAAGCCCATATACTAAATTTTATTTTAGTTTGTTTCAATTTTTAGCTAACATTT
The DNA here is from genome assembly GCA_026289955.1 of Argiope argentata. Lineage (NCBI taxonomy): Eukaryota > Metazoa > Arthropoda > Arachnida > Araneae > Araneidae > Argiope > Argiope argentata. The sequence continues at coordinate 381,646 of JAOUZG010006274.1, forward strand.
TCACAGCTTAAATTTAGTTTTATTTATATTAAAATCCCATTTTGAAGCAACTTTTAGGTTATTTTGGAAGGGATCTCGTAATTTGAAACTGCGGTGGAGATGATGCCTAAGTTAAAATCCCTTTCCCAGACTTCCGAATTACATCGACGGAAGGATATTTGGGGTCGATAGATTTAACGAGGACAAAACATCTTTACTTACATGACGATTCTTTGTAGAAAGAGGGCCTCGAACTTGGAACTTTTGATCCTCAGATTTTACTGCAAAAACACCACAACCTCACACCCACGAATAAACCAACTTTCATTTCACTTATTTTGAGATGAATAGACAATCCCGACTAGAACCCCTTTATTGCGTTGCCCGATTGTGGTTCGCCCATCAAATTATTGCAGTTTTAAATTTGATTATTAAATTATTGCAAATTTGATTACAAATTATTGCAATTTTAAATTAAATCATTCACGGACAATATAATTCTATATAAACTTGGCAGGTACTCCACAACCTTTTCAAATGTTTTATGTATACTTAATTGAATCAAAATGACAACACATCCCAGAATCTCATCTAATTACATCTGAATCTAGATCTAGAAAATCGCATCTAATTAGACAAACAAAAATTACACAGGTAAGGGGTTAAAACAGCATGTCGAATTTCTTCGATCATGTTATGTCTTGGAGTAACAGTGTTCACATGAACATTGAAAGACAGACCACTTCCTTTCGACGGAAAATTGGATACATTTACTGTTTTAGTATGAATACCACATGTCATGTTTTTAGTTTAACTATTCCCCTACTCAAATTATCGTGTTCAGGTATGTAAACATAATTCTAATTTATTTATTTTTTTGAATTTATGGAGGTCTAAAACATGGAGATACATATAACTACTCTATAGAACGTCTGTAGTTCAACAGCCACATTTTAAAATCTTTGAATCAAACTGATCCTCTGGAGTATGAGTTGCTGCATTCCAATGCTCGTCAACAAGTTTTATAGTTTATTTAATAATTTAGTTGAAACAGGAATGAAATCGAATGATAATGTTGTTACCGTTAATTTGTTTATGAATGCTTCATTCAACATCCAAAGAAAGCCAGCTAACAACTCTTTATCCATCTTTGATAATGAATTCCCTCATGTGCCCAATTTATCCGAAAAGAGTGTAAAACCTACAAAGGGAACGCGTTCATCTTGAACCTTGCAAAATATTGAGCTATTACTACTTCTTTTTGTGTACAGCCAAACACCCTGCCACCATTGAACGTAGCAGTATCGACAGGATTTGTTGTGGCCGACTGTGGTCTGTAGCAATGTCCATCCTTACATTGACCGAATCTGTCGAACTGTTATTCTCTACTACATAATTGGTCCCAAAGCGGTCAAATACTGACCTCCTCCACCTCTACAAACTTTCAAACAGTTGGCAAAAAACTGACAATTTTCAACATCATGTCCTTCAGCGTCCTAAGATTTTCTGGCACCATCAGTACCGAACTCAAGTTTTTATTTTCAACTTGCAGATGTTTTCTATGTTCGGAGATTTCTGTGCATTCCTTTAAATAGTGGTAAACAGTACCGGTTCCTACACAAATACCTTTATTTTCCTGCATTCTTCAAAATCATTGGAAATATACAGGGTATATCCCATGTCCTATTATAATTTGGATTACCAGGGGATGGTATCTTCTCATTTTTATTTCTGTATTAGGAATAAAATTGTAAGTTACTCTTCCTGTTTTGGACATATATCATCTATTAAACCATTGTAGCTTAATTTCTTTTCTCAATTCTCATTTTGAGACACCATTCCATTTGAGGACAATTATATCCATACTCTCTTTCAATGCCGCCATCTTTGCATATTGATCCGCCTTTTCAATGCCATATATCCCAATATGGGCCTTAACCCACCTCAATTCTATCCACTTGTTAAGTTTTAATCTTTATATCTTTTATTTTATCATCCAATTAAGTTACTACTGTCGGAACACAAGTTTATACCTGAAACTATGATGACTAGTAGCCTTTAGCAGCCAACTGGCAAGCCGGGAACAATAGATGTATTTACTTTCAGTTAAATCCTTATCCATATCTTAATATTCATGACTGACAAAAAAAAATATTTTAAGCATTAAAATAAGGTCATGTCGTTTGAGTAGTCTTACATCTGTTCTATTCATTGAACAAATGAACCATCCGAATAGGATCAAATCCCATGACATCGTAGCACTATTTTTAATTGTGGAACCAGTTATAATTGCCCGATTACTAGTTAATGGAAGAATTTTTGTGGAACTGTGAATTCTTATATGTAACGCTAAAAACACAAATATTAAATAGAATATTTCTTCCATAACTTTTAATATAGGTAGAAAATAGCGGAATTCAATATCTTACAAAATAATGAAAGTATCTGTACTTCATTATAAAAATGGACACTATTGTTATAAGTCAGGTTTAAAAAATATATTTACAAAATTATCGAAATTCCGAAAAAAATTTGCGCAATAATTAAATTGATTTCCTTTTTTAAAAAATTTCAAATTTCAAACTGATTTAAACATCAGTTTTCTACAATAATATTTTCAAGACTTATTGCATGAAAGAACTAAAATTTTGCTTACTTCATTTAAGTTCAAAAACGATAACTCCGAAGTGCATTTTCTCATACTCCAAAATATATCTGTGCCAAATTTGGTAACTCTTAAACCCGTCTTATAGACAGACACACATACACATTTTCCTTTATTATCAGATGAATGTTTGCATTTTAATAAATAAAAATTGTTCTGGTTTGAATTCTGCCTCAAATATTTGCAAAATAAATCTTTCTTAAGGGAGGAGTTATTTCCTGTGTACTTTGGGTATTTACACTTGTTTCTATTCTAAAATTAAGCAGCACGTAATTTTTTTTATTAACACTAGAACTACGAGCCGCTCAAAATGTCCGGTTACATCATTTATTTATACCATTTGCCCTTTAAGTCTTATTTAATATTTTACGATAATGTCATGATTTTTATTAAATTTGTGTATAGAATAATATTATAAATTATTTTGTTCTTACACTTCTAATTTTCAGAAATAACTATTTGTTATAACTAAATATACGAAACGGTCATTTTGAACGGTCATGAAATATAATGAATATGTGAGATGTATTCCCGGAATTTTTTATGTTTATATGGAAAATTCCCGAAATTCAAAAATTCTAAGTTTTCTATATATTTTGTATATGTAATATATTGGTAAATATTAAATCTGTAATATGGACACTTTCTACAGTCAGTCTGTAACCTCTACACTGATAAGTTATCAGAAATCGTAACCTATATAAAATTTTAATTTAGAATCTCACATTATTCTTGCACACATTGTAAGTGGTTTGTGATTGAATATTTTTTTCATTATTCGAAAGGGAAATAAAATTTCAAGAATTTTCAGTTAGAAGTTTTTACCCTGAAAGTGCCGAGACGTTCGAAAAGAACAAAATTTCTTGGAGATATAGCAAATATATGCGAAGATATATCCGAAGTTGACTGTAAATCAACAAATATTTCAGAGGTCCAGTTGGAGAAAGGGAAAGTCTATGTATCCTTAGACAGCGATAGTGAAGAAGAAAACATATTCGAGGTACGTAAAAGAAAAAGTGTAAGATTGCCGTCATATTTCGATGAGAGTGAAGATCAACAAACTGAAATTGCTTATGATGGAACTAATTGTTATGTAATTACAACAGTTGAATGAAATATAATTTATTTTCTTTAAAATTATCTTATCTTATGAATTTATAGTTTTATTTCTTGAATTCTACTATTTTGTTTACTTAAACAAACAAACCGGTCAAAATGACCGGTTGGTAAAAATAGGTATATGGTAAATCTTCGTAGTTCTAGTGTTAAAACTCAGTATTAAACTAAAATCAGAATTTTCCGAAAAGAGCAGTTCTAACTTTTATATTTTCATACACCAGACGGCCGGGAGCCGCGCTGAGTGGCTGGACAAATACTGGCACGCGCAACCCCCATCCCATCCACACTTCACCCCTACCCCTCACACGCGCCCAACACTTCAATAATCCTTTCCCTTACTTTCCCCGGGCCACAACCCTGGGCCCGGGCCCTGGGAATTTTGCCACACATATACATTCTCGGCGAACTTAATCACAGATCGATGTATAGATTCATTTCTGCAAAATTCCACTTTAGGATGTTTCCAATTCAACTGTTATAACTATTTTAAATTTTTGCATCTGCTAAAGCTGATAGCTTTAAACTATTTGAAATATTAAAAGTTTTTGTTTCCGAAGACTCGTGATGACTGCTCTTTTAATTATGCTATATGATGTCGAAGCAGGTAAAATTGCTAAATTATTTCTAGGTCTCTTGTGTATTAATAATATATATTTTAATAGCATTATTTGACAGCCTTTTGGCCTTGAGATTGATATTTTAATTATTTTTTTATGTATAAATGGGTTTTCCGTTTTGATATTTTTTTTAACTTACAAAGTTTTTTTTTCTTTCTTGTAATTGTAACAATTAAAAAAATGCATTTAACCTAAATGTTTGGACTATGATCTATCAATTGATTTTTCGCATAATTTTAATGTTTAGTTTATACACATATTCGTGTATTATACTTAAGAATAGAAGAAAAAAAAAGCATTTTAGAAAAGAATACTTAAATGAATGATAATGTTTTAATTACTTAATTTTAAAATTAAAAGTTTTAATTAGTTTTCCTGCACATTTTGCTTTTCTTCCAATGACACAACTTTTATTGAGAAATACTTTGCGAAGTTTTTAAGAACAAATGCAGAGCTCTTGGAAGTTTTCTTTATTTTAATTGTTTTCCTGTTATTTAGACTTTAATATATAATTCGTTATTTTAAATTATATAACACTGAAATCGATTTTTCAGTTGAGCAGAATCACTTGTATGGAATTCTTATTTAATTATATTTACCAATTTCCTCATAACTAAATTATGAAAATATTAAATGAGAGCTTTATCTCAGAGCATCCGTGAGCGGCTTGTGATAAATCACCATGTAATTGTTGCATAGCTTAACTAAAGTTCTTTTAGTTGATTTCGAATAGTTAAGTAATCTGTTTATAAATAGTTATGGTTAGATTTCAGGTTTCCTGAAAATTATTTTTAATAAAGAAATTATAATTAATAAATCACTAATTTTTAATTAATTTGATTCAGAAGGCTACTTTAAAACTGCATTTTTTAAAAAAATTATTTATGCTCTGTACTTAAAAAGAAATTGCTTACAATGAATCTGTACTTTCAGTTTAATTTCGATCAACAAGATTTAATTAAATATTCATGTGACTATCAAATCACATTTAGATGCATTCAGGTGGACATTTTGCCCAAAATTTGATACAAATACACAATTCCGCTTTTAAAACTTCACTGAATATCATTTTCTTATATGATTCGGTTTCTTAATTATCATGCTCAAGAAATATATATTCTACTGTTGCTGTTTTTTGGCATGCTTTGTTTGTTTTGTCTGTTTTGCTTTTTTTACTGTTTTTCGGGGGGGGGGGTAGCTTAGTAAGCTTTAAATTTTAGACATTCAAAATTTCCAAGAACATGATGATAACCACTATGCTCTCTCCTTGGTTTAGTTTAGTCATTAGTGTTGCTGTAAAACGGTAAGTTAGAGTTATTATTATGGGACGTACCTTGCAATTTTGAACTACTGTCAGATGACGAGGATGGCACCTAAAGTAGAATCTTCTCTGTACACTTCGACACAACACCAATGGGAGGATATTTTGTCCCGACGGATTTAACATACACCAGACCCGCTTACACGATGGCTCTTCTGGTTTCCAACCTGGAATTCTTCGGGTTACGAAGACGAGGTCTTACCACCAGGCACCACGACTGCTTTCTCTTTGGATACTGTGAAATAAAAGGAGAAAAATTCTAAATGTATGGTATTATATATTATCTACAGGTGCAATGCTATGCTTTTCATCGTGAATATACTTAGTGATACTTTTTTAGAAGTTATTATACCTTCAATCATTCTTAAATCTATTCTTAACGAATATGATACCAGAGCTTCTGTATTTGTTATTCATTCAGAATTTGTATTCTTTTATGCAACCTACGCCTGTTTCACCCCAAAATTAACGTTCTTTTCATATCCGTTTCAACTTTCAATGACTGTAAATGTCATTTAGTATGTAAACTTTTGACTACAATTGTGGTTCGATATCAGATGTTGGTTTCAATTTCTCTGGGGGGGGGAAACGCCTAAAATACATATTCAGTTTTCTGGTACTTGTGTATTAACAACATGCCTTTAATCAGTGCCAAATATTACATACTAAAATTACTCCAACGATTGATATTTCGCAATTGCACTGAAGAACCAGAAAGACTGGTATAGCAGATCATATTCAAAATAAATGGAGGTGTTCAACCAATCAGCGTAACGCGATGCGGTCGACAGTGCGTATATAAGACAATGAGTGTCTGAGGAAGCTATTGCATCGATTATTGCAATTGTGATGGCCTGTTATCAAGATTTAAGCGATTTTTAACAGTGTCTAATCGGCGGCGCCCGAGAGAGGGAGCACAGCATTTCCGAAGTAGAGATGAAATTTGTATTTTCGAGACTGACAATTTCTAGAGTGTTAATTGTAGAACAGGTTCCCTATAAAAGTTCAAATCTCCTACAGCGGGGTGGCTTGAAAAAGGCCTCGATAGAAATGGATCATCGACGCCTGAAAAGAATCGCTACACGAGATAAAAGTTCAACATTTCCTCAAATTGCTGTGGATTTGCTTGCAAGCCCATCAACAAGTGTTAGTGTACACAGAATGCAACGTAACCTAATTGATAGGGGCTTTCGCCGCCACAAACCATCTCGTGTACCATTGGTGACTCAGCGACACAAAACTACCTTACCTGGGCTCGCCAAATCTGCCAGTGGTTTCTTAATAATTGGAAAAACGTTGTCTGTTCAAAGGAGTCACACTTCCAAGTGTATCGGCTGGATGGCTTATGTGTGGTGTGGAGAAAACTCCAGGAATCGAAGGATTTTTCCATGCTTACAAAGAACTGTTCAAGCTGATGGAGGCTCTGTGGGGGTAAGGGGCTTGTGCAAGTGGTATGAAATGGGACCATTGATGTGTATAGACTCAACCATGACAGTTCAGTGGGGCTTTAACAACCTTTTTGACCCTCTATATGCATTCATGTCCTGTGTGGATATCCAACAGGATAACGCGTCACTACACAGGTCTACATTAGCTTCCGAGTGGTTGAGGAGCATTCTTCTGAATTTCTTTCACTCTCTGGGCCACCTAATTTTCGACATGAATATTATCGACCATATCTAGGATGTTTTGCAATGTGCTGTTCATAGGAGATCTCCACCACCTCTCACTTTCATTTCTTTGAGGATTGCCCTGCAAGAATCATGGTCACAGAAAATCAGAACAAATTAGTTGAATCCATGCCACGTCATGCAGTAGCACTTCTGTATGCTCAGGGAGGCTCTATTAGATAGGTGCACTAGGTTTTTTGGCTCTTCAGTGTATAATTCGCCAATATCAGACATTAAGTACTCAAGGACTCGCTTTATTTAATATAGTATGAAGCATATGATTTCATTCCAATTTTTAATACATAGTTAAAATGATCATAATTACACAAAAGAATTGATGTATTTGTAGCCTTATATTTGTTTTTGCAAAATGTCATAAGTCTAAGTCAATAAATACAGACATTGCGATCCCCTTGTACTAACTCGAGGTAGCTATTGTCAAATATCTGTTTGTGAGAATATTTATTTAAAAAACCCCGCAAATTTGAATTTTATACTTATACTACCACTAACTGTTTCTTTTTTTTTAAAAAAAATTAAATTTTATGACTGATTGTTGGATTCTATGCGAAATTTTCACTTCTGGTCTTTGCACGTGGCTTTTACAACAGAATTGTTTTGAACACATCATTTTGTTTGAATACAAAAGATGAAAACATGTATTTCTTTTTCATTCTGTTCCTGCGTTTCTATTGAAATGTCACTATTTGTTTGGAATAGAATTTTGAAACAAGCACAATGAAAGTGGAACGCTAAAGGGTCAAATCACCCAGCGCTACATAAATTTCTCATTTCGCATTGTCCCACATAACCTACTTCCTTGCAGTGTTTTTTGAAAACTCGTATTATCTTGCTTCCTGCCATTTTTAAATTTGGTTTTTATCGTTTTATATACAAAATATAGGCTTATCAAGAATGAAATTTAGGTTTCACTGTTCAGATAAAAGTCCATTTTAATTCAGAAAAACACAATTCTAATGAAAATGCATCTCGTAGATTTCAAATGAAATAAAGTAAATTATGGAATAATTACATCGGAGTTTTGAATTATTTATCTGCTTTCTTCTTAAGATTGTTCCTCATAGAACACAGATAAGAATATTAGAAATATTATCAACATTTAAAACGACTTGGTACTAGACAGTATATTTCTTAGACAATAGCTACGTAGAAATTTAATTCAATTTTGGAAAAAGCCCATGTATTTATTAATTTGTTCAAGCACAGACGGCCATTTTTTTTTGCCTTGATATCACTGAACAGTCAAACAGTTCGATTTTTCCCAGCATCTAATTAAACAAGTAATGTAAAAAAATTAGACCAAGTTTAATTAGATTAACAAAGAAAATTTTATATTACTTTTATCAAATAAATAAAAATAATTTATCAAAAAATGATTGATTTTCGCATGAATTGAACTGGCATTCTTCACTTTGATGTGAAAAATACTAAAATTCTTGCCTTTTAATGATTGAGCTGCAGCCTGATGATATCAATTTTCATTACAAATTTCTGAAACTCTATTTCAAAGTATTAAAAATTAATTTAATTATTGAATTAACATTTTTAAAAACTGTGTTAACATCAAGTGTCATCCACTACAAGTTTTAAAAAATGTACTTGAACTTGAGTGGATGAATAAAAAGTATTTTATTAACGATTAAAAATTTGAACAAGATATATAGGGACAGTCATTCCTTTGATATGAACGAATAAGACCAAATAGATAATTTGATATGTTCGTTTAAATGCTCCATACATTTTTTGGTCTTGGATTATGATGCTTAGGGATAATTTTATTTTTAGTTTGTAAAATAAGACGATTAGATGGTAGACTCCGGCAAAAATTTGTTTGGTGTTTAAAAAAATCGTTGTGATTTGAACAGTAATCAAAAATTTATTTTTAATTATAAATTTAATAAAAATATATTTTAAAGATTCAATTTAATAATTGTGCTAAAAATTAATATTTTTTATTCTAATTATTTTCTGCCTTTTAAGCCTTTAGTGTATAATTCATTTTTATGAATATTATAGATTTTAAAAATCATTTATTTCTGCTATCATGTTATCTCATACTTAGAAATAACATTAACCCTTTGCTGTCCGATGTCGAGTGTGACTCGATATGCAAGACTGTGCATCATTTTGACGTTTTATTTATTTATTTTTCAAATTTAATTGTTAAAAACACCTACATAATGGTTAAGAAATGTAGATTGATTTTTCAAAGAAATTTGGCTTAAAAGAATTATATATATATATTTATTTTTCATAGCAATAAACAAATTTTTGTATTACTTGAATAATTTTGCTTCTAATTATTTTTCGGACTGCAAAGGGCTGATGAAATTTAAAGATCAACTGATAATAAAATACCGAAAATATTTTTTAAAGTATATCGTCATTGAAATACATTGAATATCGTACGCATTGTATACAGGAAGTGATAGAAATATCGAAAAAAATTCCTTTTTTACAAATTTGAAACATGTCAAGTCAATAAAAAGTGCGATAATTTTTCAAATTTAACTTTAAAATATTGATATGAGATTAAATTTTGAAATTCGGAGTGTTAAGACTAGATGTAACGTATTTTACATTTTTTTTCCTTCGTGGAAATATTAAAAAATAAGATATTAACCGTTTAGCTATTATGTTTTTTATTTGGCATTATTGAAATAAATTATTATTCTTTGGAATTATTATTCTTTCGCATTGATTTAACTCACAGTTCAAAAAATATTTGAAATGGTTATGGATGGTATGTCATTCTTGAGTCGAATTACACTGCCTAGGATTTTAAAATTGCTATAATTGATTGACGTTATGCCAAGATTATGTACTAAATTTCGTTTATTTAGGGTGTTGGGTTTTTGAACAATCTCATTTACATGGATAGACAGACCAACTGGCAGTCAAAATTTTCTGCAAGTGTGCTGATAAAAATATGTAGTATGAAATTTCGTCTGTCTCGTTGCGTGTTTCGATTATTGTGCTCACATGCACACGGGTAGAATGCCAATTTCCCGTTCGCGTGTTTCACCCGAAATGTGATGCAGATGTGCAATTTTTTTGCGAAAACCGTACAACAAATTTTTATTCAGTCAGTTTTCTTCGTTTTTAATCTATCGTATTTACAGACTGACTGACATGACTCAAAAATGGTTAGTTGGACCTCAGGAGATCTAAAACATAGTGGATTCTAGAATATCAATTTTTCGAAGCTACAAAGTTTTCTGTAAATCGTATATGAGAACAAGACGAAATTACCCTGGCTTGGTAGATGGTAATCTGATATCTAAATGTTTGGCCGAAGTCAATAGTAACACGTGCGTAAGGTAAATTTCAAACTAACCATTACTACCCCACGAACCAGTCCATCTGGCAGGTAGCATGACATGAATTTAGATTTGGCGATCATACCCACATTAACATTGCTGTATCCTTCAAGGGAACGAGTGTCCCCTATCTGACGACTTCGCATCTATATTTGTCATTATAATTTAGATTTGACGAACATACCCACATTAACATTGCTGTATCCTTAAGACAACGAGTGCCCACTATCTGACGACGAACATACCCACATTAACATTGTTGTATCCTTCAAGGGAACGAGTGTCCCCTATCTGACGACTTCGCATCTATATTTGTCATTATAATTTAGATTTGACGAACATACCCACATTAACATTGCTGTACCCTTTAAGACAACGAGTGCCCACTATCTGACGACGAACATACCTACATTAACATTGCTGTATACTTCAAGGGAACGAGTGTCCCCTATCCGACGACTTCGCATCTATATTTGTCATTATAATTTAGATTTGACGAACATACCCACATTAACATTGCTGTATCCTTTAAGGCAACAAGTGCCCACTATCTGACGACTTCACATCTATATTTGACGCGTCCTTCAGAGGGTATTCAGATTTGAGAATTGTGCAGGAGTTACTCTCGACATGCCGAAGCACGAAGAGTAATCTGAATTACTATTACCGTGGCAGCACGGGAGGTAGAGTTGAGTTCTTAAGTCTCGCTTGTTGGAGGTATGTCAGAAATAGAAGTGAAGTTATTTCGTATAAGAGAATTTAAAAAGATACTTTGGAAAACAAATTCTTTCGTAGAGCTTTAAAAAAAGTAAAATCGAAATCTATGAGATAAGTATTATTGATCTAACCAACCCCATCTGCTTTAGACCAGACCAGACTAGACTAGAGAAATATTTAATTTTTCATTCAACTCTTCCATTTAAACTTGTACAAATCTTTTAGGTAGATTCCTATAGGTAGACCACTCATTCCATTTGTTCTCATGATTAGATTTGGGGAAAATTTCTTCAAATATTCATCGATCATGGTCCCTAGAACAGAAAACCACCCTTTGCTCTAAAGTGTAAAAGCATATTTATATATATCGCTTTGCTCATATTATCTTGTGAATGGGATAGCCAGGGCAATTTTGTTGGAATTTGAATTGGCTTGGAAAAACGTTGTTAGAAATGTAAAATTCTCGGGCGAGTTCGTAAATGGCCAGTCTAGTTCAAAGAGGGTGGAAATGGTAAGGGGAGGTGAAATTTTTATTTCGCTATAACTTTCGTAATACTGAAAATAGAAGAATGGATCCAATTAGCCATATTAGCACCTCATTAAGACAAATAACTTTTGTATTTAATTTTTTTGGTAACTGCAATATCTTAGAAGTTATGGACTGAAAAGTGATTTTGAAGCCATAATATGGAATAACCTATAATATTAATTTGAAGCCATAATATACTAGCATCAACAATTCATTTTGCCAAATAGTAACTTATATGTAAAGGAATCTATTTTTTTCTTCTAGCTTACCGACAGGATTTTTGTCTCTTTTACGTGCTTATTAATAACTGCACAAATATATATTTCTTTTTTCCTTGAATGTAAAAAATTTAAAAAATTTAATTTCGAAATCCTCCCTGAAAGTTATAATATGTTCAGGGAGGATTTAAAAATTTTAATTTCGAAATCCTCCCTGAAAGTTATAATATGTCTGATAGAGATATAAATTTTTCGCTGGAAATTCAAATTGTTGTTAAAGCCAGTTATAAAAAGTGATATATAAGATATATACTAAATACAGTGATGTCATTTTAGTATATGGTAGTAGCATAATCCCTTTAGTAGCATAATCCCTTTTATGCTATTTTCACTTCGTCCCAGTTCATTTCTATTCGTTTCTATGTTTAAAAAAACGACAACAGAACCACGAGTATTCAACATTGCATTGGCCACTCTTTTCTTTTCCCAGAGGTATCCTTTTTTCCGCCCAGTAGAGCTAGCTAAAGGGCCGAATGTATTGAGTTAGCCAAAGGACAGTGTCTTGTATAGAGTTGTTGACAACCTATAGCCGAAGAGAGAGGGAGGAGATCGTGACACGGAACATAGAGCTGTCAGGATCCTTTTATATATTTTTCGGACCATCTGTGTGAGAGAAAATTACTTTTTTCTTCCCTTTTGTCAGTGTGTAAAATCCCGTTTATCCCTGTCAGTAGCAGTGTCGGGGGTAGTTGATCGACTTTTTTTCAAGACGGGGGATTACAATATGGGATAAAGAATAAATACTGCCGACTGTTCGCACATCGTGAAACTCACTTATATAATTAATGGCGAAACATTTAAAAACAAACTAAGAATGAAGTAATTTACTGTGATTATTCATTTCACTATATTATCATGGTTATATTATTAATACATGTTGAAAAATAAGCTTAAATCCTTACTTTACCTTTTACTTTAGCCTTATGTTTTAAGGCTAAAGTAATTAAATTGTTTAAGAAAACAAATAATTAATGCATTTTGAGCTAATAAGTGATGGTACAATAAAAGAGCTACCATCGACTGATTTTCGGGGGTAGTTTGATTTAATTTTCAGGATCACTCAATCAAACGGCCACTGTTATAGTAATAGCATAGCACACTGCCATAATCGTAAAAACTGACACAGTAGTTGCTCACTGACATAGTAGTAAAAACACAATTAGGCCCAGCTGATTACCCCATCAACCACACAAAGGTACGTCCTGTCATCAGAATAAGAACTAACTCCCATTATTTTACCTACCAGGGAAATGCAAAACAACGATTACAAAGAATCTTTCCCATCCTTATATCTAAAGTACTTCCTAATGGGATAAGATACGATAAACACCAAGTTGGAGTTGCCTATACTATACCTAAGCATCGTGTGCAGTCTGAAATGGCTATCATGGCGGTCGCACAGAGGTGGGAACTAAGCATCAAACCAAATGGCAACCCCCGCTTTCGGTACAACTCCCCCCCCCAAAGAATGTATATACCGTCATAACAGTGGAGATAACTCGAGCCGACAATTTTAACATATCCACGAGACAAACCACCATGCCGGGAAATTTTCACCTTTGTATTTAAAATTCTTTCATCTAATGGATAAGATGTTATAGAAATCTTGTGGGTATAAAAAAGGTATGTGGAGTAAATCTTGTGATAGAAATATTGTGTACAGTGAGACAATCAACACCTTGCCATAACTTTCGGAATGATTAGAATGACCATCGTCGCGACAACACAGAAGTAGGATATAAGTTTGATTACTAATTGTCATGACCTGTTACGGTATAATCCCTCACATAAAACCGTACCTTTCTCATTGTGGTAGTGAGGATAACTCGACCCTACTGCCTAAATGAACGAACTAAGGAACAAGAACCAATCACCATAATTGAAGCTTCTAGTCCCTGTATCTTAAGTGCACCCCAGTGGGATAAAACCCAACATACATTATAGAAGAAATTTCAATTTTAACATAGCATCCAAGGTGAAGTGAATGACAGAATAACCGCGACAAAACATCGGGCTCCATACCCTACCCATAATGGCTCCCATTGAGAGCAGAGCATGTACCGACCCCTCATACATAGATCTTCGATGGACCCAGAGAGTAATACCACTGTTGTTAAACCCACCATAATTGCGAGAACCAACCACCATACTTGAAGCTTCTCCTCAAATATCTGAGGTACCCTCCAGAGGGATAAGACGTGATAGTACGCCTTTCTCTTGAGTAAAGTAAAATTCCGACTCCACTAATTCCTCTTATCTGCTTTGAGAAAAAAAATGTAATAAAAATCTACCCTAATTAAAATGAGTAATGACAATGAAACAACTAACTTTAAAGAATCTTTTCCAATAGTAAATTTTAATACAGTCTATAATATACAAAATGTAGACACGATTGTTTTTATATTCATGAAATTAAAGCGTTATAAGCGATTTTTCTCCTTCTAAGAAATAGTATTTTTTCATCAATTATTAATTATACGTGTCAGGTTTTGTTCCATTTCATCTAAATATATACAATCCCCCTTTGCATCCTTTAGGAAGGCAACTTGAACGACTTATTAAGATTTAAATTCATTCGGTTAAAACATTAAAAAATAAACATTCTGGAAGGTTTATTTTTTAGCATTTGTTACGGATCACACACATACTCACAAAAAAAAAAAAACTTATTTCTTTTGTTTCCTGTCAGAGTCCCCTCATTTCTGAAAAGAAATATTTTCTTCAGAATAAATATTTTCAATTTTTCTCTTTTTGTAATTGAAGATATTGCTTATGGCAGCCTCTTTAATTTAAAGCCTCGATCGAAGTTTATGAAAAATGATAATGGGTATTACCTTAGCAGCCCTTCGAAGTATTTACTATACCTGAATTTATCTTTCTCAGCATGAAATCGGCGCTTTCTATAACATCTAATTTAGCATAGGGTAAAAATTATTGCCATCAGTTAAATACAGGACCCTGCGTATCATCTGTCATATTTAAAAACAACAAATGAATGTTGCTCGCCACAGGGAATGATTTTGTTTTTATTACTGCTCAGAAGAAAGGCGATTATCTACCTTCAACGTTTTTAGTTTTCAGCGCTTTCAGAAAAAAAAAGTGTTAACTGAATTATCTGGAACAAAGCTTTTCATTTTTTTTTCGTTTACTTTCTCCCTGCGTTTATTTTTGTTAATTTTATTTATTTATTTTTGAGAAATTATGTAAGAAAGGGAAGATTCGTGAGCTCTTTACTCTTCTGATCAAAAATTTAATATTATATTTGTATCCCAAACTAATTGAAAAGAAGATTCAGCAATCAAACTTAATTTATAATGAAGGAAAAACAAATAAAAATAACGTGTGTAGATGAAACATAAAATAAACCTATTTAATACATGAAATAAATTTCATTAGTATGTTGGATCACAATTGCTTCGTCGGTTGCGATTATTATTATTTATATATATATTCCTTGTGTATAACTTGATGTTCATGATATCATCAACAAAGTATTATTAAGCCTGAAACTGGGGTAAGAATTAAAGTTGTTCTTTTAACCACTTGACATACGAATTTATTTAACTTTCTAATTAGATAACTCATCCTATTTTGGTAATTTATTGTTAATTTGATTTTTTTAAATAATATATGGAGCAACCAATCGTTTCATATTGATTCCATATTGATTTCCAATACCAAATCGTTTCATATTGACCTTTTCGTATTTAAATACTTAATTCTGTGGCTTAATTGCAGACTTGAAAATAAAAATTCAGTAACGCGATGCGCGTGTCAGACACGCCATTGTATGCGAAGTGATTAAAATTGCTTTGCACTTGTTCTGCTTATTATGTAAATGAACCTGCCTAATGGAGTCGAGTTCCACGATATCATTGTATCGTTATCCCTTTGACTACCAATTTTTTAAGATCTTTAGATCGCACAATCGCGTTGAAAATAAAAATAGCTTCTGTATTAGACAAATCAATACGATTTTTTTTCAAATGTTTTTAACCCCCTTCCCCTTGCTAGGACATGATGCACAAATTCTACCTCCCCCCTCCAAAGAACTAACTTGGAACTATTTAAGCTGATTTTAAAAGTATATATCCAGTTAGTAGTCAAAGGGTTAAAAATTTAAGTGTTTGAATAATCTATTTAAAATTGCTCATTACCTTTTACCTTATTGTAATTCCCCTTTCTGATTCTTTAAGTAAATTTTACATGTAATAAGCAAAATCTTTGATTTTAAGATAAAAGATATGCACAGTTTAAATGAAAATTGTATGCATTTAATCTTTAATCTATTCCGTTGAGATCTGTTTTGGTAAATTTCAGGTCTGTATTATCGAATGAACTGAAAATCAGTCTTTACTTCATTATAAAGTATCAATTAAATTAAAGAATCTTAATTTTTCACTTTTCATATTCAAAGTATATAAGGAAAAAGGGTAGTAATCATCAAAAAATTTGATTTCGAAATTTAACGTAATTTCTATGTCTCAGACCACTTGAATCCGAAAAACACATTTTTAGAAATATATCTGATAGACTTTCAAAATGATAACTTGAAAACGCTTGAACCAGACGGTTGAAATTTGGTGTATGATCTTTAAATCGAATTTTATGATTTCAATCACCTTTTGAAAGAAATACATGAAAAAAAAACTGCCTTTCCAAATGTAATTTATAATAACAACAAAGCAAAGAGAGCTAGATAGATAACATGTGGATACCTATCAAATTTGTCATCGCATCCATTTAAGACTTGTAGAAAATTCAGCATACAAAAACCAAATCGTACATATAATATAGGTTAAGATAGTAACACATATATACTTTCCTGTGAATAAATTTTCCAGAAGATAGTTTACAAATTCAAGTTCAGATGAAAAAATAATCCAATTACTTACCTGAAAAGAAAAACAAAATATATAATTTGCAATGGAAAGAAAATTGCGCAATCAAATATTACATGAAACACTAAAAAGTTAGAATTTCATTTGAATGATAAATCTGTAAAGGAAAATTATGCAAAATATATAAATATATATCCTTAAAAATTATCAAAATTTCAAAAAAAATGCATGGTACTTTTAAATTGGCATCATTAACCACTTAAGAACAGAGCCCGAGTTCATGCGTTCTAATTAATGTACACACACACACACACATATATATATATTATATAATTTGGTTCTTAAGAAGTTAAGACATTATTTTTTTTAATTTTAAAATGATTCAAAAATTAGTTTTAGCGAATAGATAATTTCGGAAGTATTAAAAAAAATGCCGACCGTTTCCCTATTTTTTTATTAATTGAAATTTCAAAAAAAAATGCTTTTAAGTGCTACTCCCAGCAGAATATTTTTGTGTCAAATTTGATAACTCTAGGTCAAACGACCTAACCCGTATACCAAAACATACACACATTTTTCTTTATTTTTAGTAATGACAAATTATTTTTTTTAAAAATCTGTCGAGACATAAGATTTTTTTTTCAAATTTAGGAGAAATTCTGACTATTTCTCTAAAAATGGAATAATAGGGAATATATTCGAACATTTTTGTAACAAATTCATTTGATATTTATACACACGCTACAACCAGGGAGGAGGCACCTCGAGTATGAGATGAGATGAGATACTGTAGTATTAATAGTAGTATTAAGTTTAATAGGAAGTAGTCAAAAAATAGTTAAATAAACTGTACCATTAAATTCTCAGCTCATTTGGGTGGTACATTAATGGCGTTGTGGCTAATTAACTTTCTCATAGGGTTCCATGTAGCATGCTCGTAAAATAAAATATTTTTTTATATAGTTCTTAGTTCCCCTGTTATTAAGTGCTGCGATTTGAATATTCATATTAGCCATGAGTTCATTAAGGCAAGGCGGAGGAATTTTTTGCGATTAAAGGCAACGCTATAGCGGCTTCCCTCAATAAACTGGATAACTTAAGTAAGATTCTGTCTACGATGTTCAATAACACCCTTAAGAAATTTAAGAATTATGTGAATATAACGATAAACAAATAACAAAAAAAATGTTATTTGCATAAAATAAAAACTCTTCCATTTTGGAATGATATAATCTGAAAATGGAAAAATAATCTTAACACGGAAACCTGATTTTTAATTTGATGCCTTAACCTCTTAAAAAAGCAGACTTTTTAAAATCTCTGTTTAGTTGCACCGTTTCAGTAAATCGAATTACTTTTGAAACAAGACGAATTATTATCTATATGCAACGATATTCTTAAATCCAATACTCCTGAAAATGAAACTAAATGAAATTTGTCATGAATCAAAATAAAATCGAACATTATTGCAGGTTTATTATTAGAAAAGTTTCAGATACGATGAATTAATTTTCTTTCTTTGAGGCCTTTTCAACATCACTTAACACCACCCAAATAGCATCAAAGCACTACATTCCATTCCGTTTCTTAGTTTAGCAGGGACGTGGACTAAACGACACTCCAGCCCTCTATATGTTCGAATATACCTCCCCCCCCCCTTTTTTTTTCTTCCATAAAATACAAACATATCCCTTTTAATCTGCTTTCAACTAGTAAACAATGCAAATAGCATGGATTAGTACAAATTAGGTCCGGTTGTATATTCAATTTTCGGCTCCTCACCTCGCCAATACTGACTGGTTTCCACAATAGCTTTTGGTGTGAAGTGGTCAGTAGAATTATTTAGAATGACTAGCGTAATAGAATCATATTCTCTTCATTATCATTTGAACTTGAAGAAAATCAATGAAGTGGTTTCAATTGTATCAATATATATATAACATGGTATATACACACCAAATGTATTACGCCGATCTAATTTTAGGGTCCACACTGTGTCTTGTAGAAAGGAAAAATTAGTAACACAGTGCGTAATTTGATATTCGATAGCATGTGAAATTCCACATATTACGTCTGTCACATTACATGGATTATTTGCATTTTCATTGGATGTAAATTTTAGTAATTTTGCATATTCCCCAAAACGTGGAGCCAGATATTTTAAGTAATTCAGTAATTAAATGTAATTGTCTTTTTTTTAAATAAAAATTAAAATTTTTATATCCATCGAATACTTTTTTTATATCTAACCGCCTCATTCTTGATTTGTATTCTATATTTTTATTTAACAAAATTAAAAATGCAATTAAATTTAGCCTTACGCAATGCAAGATTTTTTAAATTTATTAATTTATTTTAATCATTATGACCAAATTTTCTAAGATTCAATCCAAGATACTCTAGAATCCAGACACACAATCCAAGATGCTTATAAGAGTGTGTTGTAATGGCAGAATAATAATAATGTCACAAGACAAATAAAAATTTTAAAAAATCAGAAACAATAACATTATAATTTTTTAAGGTATAAATAATATTTTTCATTCATTTCATTTTCCTTCTTCATGTCTTATCAGCCTAATTAAAGATTACGGTACTAACGCGAAACTGTGATTTTACAATGGCGATAATTCGCTGAATATGGCAACCCAGTTATATTGATTAGTTTGAAGCTTGACTAGTTTTCTAAGATTTGGCAAGATTTGGCCGACATTGGCAAAGAGTCTGTACCAAGTTCTTTAGTTTTACCAAAAAAGAAAATTCTTTAAAAGCTATATTTCAGAAAATTTAAGTCGACTTAATCTTTTTTAATATGAACTATTTAGGTATATGTAAATTTCGAAAGAGTCTAAGACATTTAATTCGTCTCAAATTGAATTTTTTTCTTCTTTTAGGACAGACAGTCAAAACTCACGGCCTACCTGCTAATCCCAGACGTCTAGACATGTCAGCTTAACAGATTGCGAGTTTTCAATGTAATACTGATAATAAAGCTACTTATATTTAGGAAATAACGTTTAATACTTACTCAAGTTGTCAATCCGGTCTGGATCAATAATAAATTACATTCCGGTATTAATAAACTGTGATGTAATAAGATTATTTGTTGTTGCTGAACTATTTTGCTCTTCTATAAAGTCTAAAGGATTATATATGGGTCCATATGCTTGGCGACGCGACAATTTGGCGAGTTTTTTTATTCTGGAGAGTGTCAGCCAATAGCACTACGTTAAAACTGTCTTCGCATCCATTTTGAATAATGACCACTTTTTGATTTACGTCCAGTGAAACGAAAACTGGATCTTCACTCTTGATTTGGGAACGGTTGTTCATCGTGTGTGCCTTCTTAAAAACCAAAACATCAAAAAAGTGACAAAAACAAAATAGTTCTGCAACAATAAGTCGCCCACGTGTTCCTTGCCTAATGGCATCTTGCCTTTATTTTTTTAACCGGATGGTTGCTGTCGTCTAACTACCATCCCATATGCCATCAGCAGCATAGTAGGGAAAAACCACAAGGTTGAGAAATAGTTATGGGATTCAAATTTAGAAACAGAGGGTCTAAGGCTCAGACATGAATTAAGGGTAATTTAGAACAGGAAGTTCGAAAAATTTTCAAGATCATATCCGGAATATTAGACTGACTGGAAGACTTATTCGACAGATGTTCATTATGGACAACTGCAAGTTACACTTCAAAGCTTTTCACCTAACAAGAAAAAGCAAGTACAAAATCGAATATATTTTTTTTCTAACTTTGAATATAAAAATACTGAATTCTTAGTCACTTCGGTTACATACATATTTTATTTTTTCTGCCGGGGCATCAACAATGTATTTCTGTAATTTAACGTTTCTCATAGGCAGATCTAGAAGGGTGTTTGTGAAAATTCTCGAGAATTTTTCTCATGAGAATACTAAGCTTCTAAAAGAAGCTTTCGGATACTAGACTGGGTAACTGGGATTTTGAAGTCCCTGGAAATGTCATGTAAGAAAAACTCGAATTAAGAAAACCGAACCCAGATAAATCAAGGAAACTTTATAAAAAAAAGCTGAGTACAGTAAGAAAAATGAGTTTTTAGTCAAATAATGACAATAAAGAATAATAATTTTAATATTTAATAATTCTAATGAATAATATGTAGCTAATAAATAAACAGTAAATGAATTTTTTTTAAAAAAAATATTAATAATAAATTATCAATATTTTAAAAAGAACCCGGATAAATAAGTATTTTTAATAAATAAAAAAGATTTTATAGCAATCTATAAAATTTCAAAATAAACAGTTCAATTTACAATGAACGGATTAATTTTTTTGAAAGCATGAGAATTTCTTTTTTGATTGAATGAATTGAACAACAATCATCTCGGGTGAATTAAGGTTTTAAAAAATTATTTACGTAAAATCGCATGGAACACAAGATATGGACGCAACTAAAAATAATCGATTCAGAAATAAAAATATCTTAATGATGTAACAGTTGGCTGTATAATGCATAAGGATAAACCAAATACATACAATGTTTAGTTTTTACGTCGAATTGACCAAAATAATCTATAAGTGGTTAATATTATGCTATTAGAAAATTCAAGTGGCATAGAAGTTGTATTTATCGACCGATTCTAATTTAAAATGTATGAATGAATCGAATTCCATTGTATTTCATTCAGTAACCAAAAGGTAGTAGATACAATCAAGTCTTTGTCGAATTTTAGATTTTTCTAGTAAAAATTTTAAACGACATAAAATTATTTAAAAACTGATATGAATATTATAAAGATCAGATTTCTTTAAACATAATCTCAGTTTCATATTTTGTAACTTTTTTTTATCGTCTTTTCGTTATCTACAACGCACTTTTTAGATTAGTGATCTTTTTCAATTATTTCACTGTTACCTCATAAATAAACTATACTTCATTCGGTATTTTGTTATAAATACATTTTCAATCAATTCCTTCTTCAATTAGTTTTTGTGTTAACATTATCATGTGCCATATTGTATACTTGATTATACAATAATAATAAATTATTTCAATCAATTCCTTAATAATAAATTATTTTTGCACCGTAAAAGACTCCAACTCTCAGTCATTCCATGAAAAATTTGTTGTCTATACGAATCGGGTGTAATTTAAGCCAATTGAGGACTAAACATCTTCTCAATAGCGGGTGATAAATTTAAAAATGAAGTACTGACTCAGATATTGTTCTCGTCTTCTGAAAATGCGTCAAAAGTACATCTATCTCAATAAAGACTACGTATAGCCCAAAAACGAAATATTAATCAAGCTAAACTAATTTTAACTCATAGAAACTGATATTCGTGAAAATCAAAATAATAAACATATACATTGGTGAAATGGAAGGCTACTTTGCATTAAAATATTTTAGTTACTTGTTTTGTATTTAATTCAGTTTCTAAATACAAAAAGGGAGGATTCAAAAATGCCTTACAATTCTTAAGGTACTTTAAATGTTCCTGTCTGTCGCTTTATGACAAAGTATCCTAAAATAAATCGATGAAATAAATAATATTGAATTATTGAGAATCAGCCTTATGTAATAATTTTGCGATGTTAAATCCTTACAATCCTTACAATATATTTGCTCATTTTTCATCACCTTCAAGTAAGGACAGTAAAAAATCTTACATTTTCATTTTGCATCATCTGAAAAAGGTTAAGTAAGGAGAAAGAAAGTCGAAAATTCCAAAACTATTATTATCGTTAAAAACATAAATAAACGAAATTCTAAGTAACTTACAAATGAAAATTTAAACATCTCCATCTATATATATACATGTGCTGATGTTTTTCAATATATCTCGCTGTGAAGCATATCCAATTCTTCACTGTCAGCAAACTGTCTCGTTGTTAGCTTATAAAATATGGAATCTGCACAAAATTTATTTCATTCATCCTGTCTGTCATCTAGCTTCATGGGCGCAATAGCTCATTAATTACGACAGCCCGTCGTAGAATATTATCAATTCTATGCCCCATCTTTCGCTTACAGAATAAATAATGTTTAGTTTCAGATTTTAAAAAAATATAAGGTTGATTATAAGTGTAGAAGTTAATTTTATAGGAAAAGAACATTTTTAAAAGATTTTACAGGTGAGTAAATTTTTTTAAAACTATTATAACATACCTGTAAGGGAAAAAATTCATGACACGGTGATGATTTTTTAAAGATAGGATTCAAATGACTAGGTTATAAAATTCGAGATTTCGATACATATCTTGTTCTTATTCCCGTATGGTATATAGATCTAGTTCTTGTCCAATCGATCAAAAGGGGTCGGAAATTTGGAGAATGGAATTCTATGCACAAGAGATGATTCTGCTTAACCGAAGTTTATTAGAAAAATATATACAAAAAATGGAGGAGGTCTACTTTTATTTAGAGGCGAGTCTCTCTTAATGGACGGAGTATGTATCTTGGGTATTCAAAAAAGCACATTTAACGAAGAAAAAAAAATTATAAGGATAGTACTTTGTTTGAAAGGGGATTTTGACCACTTCATTTTTGAAACATTTAAATCATTAATTAGATGTGACGTTTATAAATAAGACTGAATGTTTTGAAAAGAAGATGCCTATTATTTATACTCAATATTATAATAGTAAAAGGTAAACACATTAACCTATTCCTAGAAGTTTGAAAGATAGTAGCAGAGAAGACATGCCCAGTGTAGGAAAAATACATTAACTTTAGCATTATCCCTGTTCTTTTTTATAATGCATTGTCGAAGAAAATCTGTGTTTCTTTAAATATTGAAGTTTTGTTCCTTGCGGCTTACATAAACTTTGATTTTGCTTACATGGAGAACGGCTTTTGAATGGGACATTCTTGGTCAGAATACATATTTATCTTAAACATACTTAAATAATACACTCTTGGTTTCAATGAAATATAACCCAAATATTTTATGTTGTAAGTCTCATAATTTGCTCATAGCTATAGTCAATTTATAGTTCTATTTACTATCTTTTAAGACTTCAGATCTTAAAAAAATATTTAAAATAATTTGCATGACTTACAACTATTTTTGAAAAAAAAAATTCATCTCCCGGTCTATAATTTTATGAGATAATTACGTGAATAAGGTTAAAATAGTCAAATCCTTTTCAAAATATGTAAATTTAGGTTAGTGGTGCATCGATTCATGTAAAGTAGAAAAGTGCCCTTTTTCTAGTGAAAAGTAATTAATACAAAAGACAATATTTTGTATCATATTTCTTCAGTGTCGAAATAATTTAGTCATGAATTAAATTATATCAGAGTATTTAATTTTTAGTTCAATATATTGGTTACGAGTAAAAATTATTTTTATCGCAATGAATAAAATTAAAACTCAAATGCAAATAATTATAATTCATAAGTTTAACTTAGCTGTACAAAAAACATGCGCAGAATCGCAAGGATGTGAATTTTCTTTTTAAAGTGTTTTTTTCATCCCAAACCTGAAAAATATACAAAAAATGAGGTGACTGTTTAGTCTCACTCAATTTCATGGTGCTATAATTTAAAGATCTGTGTGTGTAAAAATCTTCATAAAATCTCGTTCAAACATAAACAAAAGTTTTTAAAGAATACTGTTTTGTCATGCGAAGGAAGTTTTATTTTTTCCTCCGTCTGTAGCTCATAATAATGGTTTATGCATATTCAGTGGAATGTGGTTAATTCGAAACCGAAGGGACCATAAGAATAATACAAATTATCCAGAAGTTTAAATTAAGAAAATTTGAGTTTAAAATGAGTACAAAAAAAAAAAAAAAAAACAGCAACAACATTTTTTAATAAAAATAGATGTTTTTTTAATAATGATAAGTATAAGTATAATTTAATATTATAATATATAATTATTATATATAGACCAGGATAGCCTTGTTGGTAGGGCGTTGAATTCGCATCCCTTGGGTTGCAGTTCGAACCCGCCAGCCGAATACTCTCCGTATGTGTGGTGGCTGGAGCACGTAAAATCTATCGAGGTCAGAAAGTCCTCCGTGTCAAGAGGGGTAACCCAGTCCCAGTAACTTAGTAACCCAGTCCGCCACTGGGGTTACTGAGTCAGAGGTGATCGTACTCTGTTCCAAATCTAAATTACGATTTGTGGATGATGATGATGTCGTGTCCGCTTTTTTCCGCGAAAAGAGGGGTGCAGTAGCTTCTGAGGGTATAAACCCCTGAGCACCCGAGGGCAGAAGTCTGACTTCTAGCTCATATGAAGATGAAACACACACACATACGCTTGCACAGCCCCTTTTTACAGGGGGGCACATTCACCCATCTCACAGATAGCACACAAAGGAACAACCATGCCCGAACCGGGACTCGAACCCGGGACCTCCAGAACACGAGGCAGACGCGCTACCTCTGTGCCAGCAAGCCGGCTACGATTTGTGGATGAATGAATGAAATGAATGAAGTCCACCCCGTAAAATAGGTTTATGACGTGTGTGAGCTAGAAGTCAGGCTTCAGTCCTCGGGTGTTCAGGGTTTCCTACCCTCCTTTCGTTGTAAAAAGGAACACGAGAACAACAGTATTATTATATATTATTATGTATACATCTAATAATTAATATAGTATTAATTTTAATGTATAAAGCACAGTCAATTCGTAAACATTTAGTAAATTTTTTAATAATTGTAATTTTAAAATTTTGTAATCTTTCTAAAAAAATTTTTTTTATTAGTAAACCGTATTCAAGATTCTGAATGCATATAGAAATTGTACAATAAAACTTAAAAATCAGCAATATTATAGGAATTTTTTATAGCTTTTTGATTAAGCATCAAAATCTTGAAGTAAATTGAGCTGCACTGAATGCACAAGATATGGAAGTATTCAAATTTTGAAAACAATTAAAAAATAAAAGCAATTTTTAACTTTTTTTTTACTTCGAATAAACCAAAATAATCTCAGATTATCGCCGACGTTTTAACCTTATAAAGATTATTCTCAAGAAATTTGAATATAATTCAAATTATTGTCCAATTAGAATTTTAAAAAATCCGAATTAATCCACGTCCATTTATAATGTTCATTATTAGTTTTCCCAATACAATGCTCAGGCCATTTCATTTAAGCGATAAAACGTACAGAAATAATTTAGGAAACAAAACAAGTCCACCGTCAAAGAAAGTTTCAAAACTTTGTGCTTTGGGCAATATATTTCGATAAAATGAATTTAATTCACTTCCTACTATTAGTTCGCACTCTCCTATATATATATATATATATATATATATATATATATATATATATATATATCTTGTTCAAATTTTCAATCATTTATAAAATATTTTTTATTCATCCACTCAAGTTCAAATGCGAGTTTTTAAACTTGTAGTAGATGAAACTTGATGTTAACACAGGTTGTTTTTAAATATCAAGTTAATAATTAAATATTATTAATTTTCATTACTTTAAATAGTTTTACTAGTTTGATAAAGTATGTAAATTAGAATTTTTAATGTGCTACATTGTAATCGTTATTTATATATTTTTCATCAGAAATTATTTCGCCATCACAAATTTGAATAACTGTAATATGAATAAATGTGAGAGAAATAATAATGACTAAAAGGATTTACTTAAATTAGAAGATAATAGTGGTTTCATGAAAATACAACAGATTAAAAAGAGCATAATGGAAAACTTCAAAAAAGCATTCTTTATTCTTATTATTCATCGATTTTGATGAATATTATCCGATTCTGGATTCCTCACCATCGGGATCTCTGTCAACATTTAATGTATCGATTCTTCAACAGAGCGCTCAGAGGGGCCCGGAAAGACCCCGTTAGTGTTCCGTAACAAAGCTAGATTAATGATTGACTATTCCCCCTAAAATATGACGGCCGATTGATCGTTGCTACCGGAGCATAATTTAGTCCCGGTGTCAATATTGCAGGCGCAGGCAACCTTGGGGGATCCAGATGTCGTAAATGCGGACCAGAATAATTGTTTTTTTATTTTTATTTCTTTTTGCAATAAATAGAACTGCCTAAATGGATTAACAATATATGTAAAATGTTCTTTCTTCTGAAACCAAAATCGTGTTTTATTATGGCTAATAAATAAACTCAAAATTGCAGTGTGGGGATCCTCTGAGGTAGTATCCCTACATAAAATTATAAAGTGGTTTTGCATTGCAAGTTATTTCATAATCTTCGATCATTCTTTTAAAGAGAACCATTTGATTTTGACAAATTTTTGATAATTAACCACTTGACATACGAATTGATTTAACTTTCTAATTAGATAACTCATCCTATTTTGGTAATTTATTGTTAATTTTATTTTTTTAAATAAAATAATATATGGAGCTTTTGGGATACCAAATCGTTTCATATTGATTTTTCGTATTTACTTAATTCTGTGGCTTAGTTTCAGACTAAAAATGCAGTAATTCGATGCGCGTGTCAGACACGTCATTGTATGCGAAGTGGTTAATGGTGGGATCTCTGGTTAGTCTCTTTCCTTAACTGGCAAATCAGTGATAGTCTTAAATTTATAGCTTGTTTAAGTTCATCTATGTTAGTTAGGTTTGTTCGCTTTTTTTTATTTTCTTCTTTTTTCCCTTTCCTATTGTCTTGTTACTGCATTAAGTGCGATTCCCCCTCCCTTCCGAAGCTTGGAATTCTTCATTTTTAGAATTTTGGTTTGTGTCTATCCTCAACAACTTCTTTATGTCTATTTTTTCTAGAATAAATGGCGGGGTTATTAATAGATTTACTATTGGATTTGGGCTGGGATAGCCTCGTTTATACGGCATTGGATTCGCATTCCTTGAACTGCGAGTTCGAACCCGCCGGTCGAAGATTCTCCGTGTGTCTTTATGATGGGTCACAAAGTCCTTCATGTCGAGAGCAATACCACTGGGATTACTGTGTCAGAGGTGATCGTTCTCTGTCCCAGATCTAAATTATGATCTGTGGATGAATGAATGAAATGCGTGAAGGAAGTCCGGCCTGAAAATGGGCTGTGACATGAGTGTATGTGTAAGTCGTACTCTTGCCTCTAGTTTTCGCTACGGAAAAACAAGAGACTCTCTTTCGGCTTAAATCGCTGGCAGGTCTATCAGCGGGCTTGTAAAGTACTATAAGTAAAAACAACACTATTGGATTTTGAGACAATTTTAACTCTTAAGGTTGACTTTTGAAATGAAATAAATGCAAACTGTAAACTTCTTATTAAAGATTCTTCACAAGTTGAAAGCAAATATAAAATTCTTTTCCAATATACCTTGTTAACAATGGGCGATTTTATTTTATCCTTTAAATAGATTTTTTTTTAAAAAAAAAATCATTATTAATGCTTTATTATCGGGCGTATTTTGGATTTTGAAGCATAGAGATCTTTTCTTACAGCACGATGTTTATTAGAAGGGAATACTTGAAAACTTTTGATCCAGTATGGTGGAAGAAACCCAGATATTTCGATGCAAAAAAAGGAAAACTCGAAATTTATTTAGTAATTCAATTTGTTCATTTGAAGTATGACTTTTAATAAGTAAATTTCTTAAATTATCGAGCGAGTTTTAACATCATTAGTTTAAATAAATAAATAAATAAATAGCTTAATACTCCAAACATTATACATTAAATTTCCTTCAACTTTTTAAGTGAAATTATAAGTATTTCTTTCTGGCTTATTTAAAAAACAAGTAATATAAAAAAAGTCAATTCCTACTTGGGTCAATTTACTCTGAAAAGCCAAGATATTTGAATAGAATTATAATTCTTTATGTTCGTTCAAAATACGCTTAATGATATATTGCAAGATGTAGCTTAGTATGTGAGCTGTATAATTTTGTCCATGAACTAATAAATTATATGGTTCCTCACATCTGTGGAATATATATTCCAGAAGATGCAAATATCTGAACTGAAGGATGTAATAAGTTGATGCCAATAATTTCTAATAAATTTCTTTCTAATTATATTTCTGACAAATCTCACGAATAAAAAGGGAGTTATAAAGATAATGATGGATGAATTAAGGATGTTGAAGCACTGATTTTGTAGATGAAAGTATTTGATTCTCCACGCATCCCCGTAGACAACCATGTATGAAGTTATTTATTTTTAAACTAAAACACATAAAATACGGCTTAAATATTATAAAAATGTGTTTTGTAATAGTATTATATTCTTGCCAAATACAATATATTTTACGTATTATTTCATTGCAGCAGAATTCTACTGCAAGGAATCGTTTTTATCTTTAATCGTAATAATTGATTCATCCTTATAAAAGTTTCACCTGAATAATGTTTTAAAAACTATTTATAAACTATTTTTCAGAGACTTCTAATAAAAGATTACGAATATTTAATTAACCAGATTAGTTTCTGTTGAGTAACCTGAAGCGAAACCAAAACCCATAAACAGTCAATGAGAGAAAGCGAAGAAAAACAAACCGAGACAGAGAAGGCGAGTTTTGTATGATAATGAAAGGGGAAAGGGGGAAAAAATTATCTGTTGGCTACTAGTTGATCAGGGCCTGGTGAAAAACAGCTTTTGCATTAGTACATACAAAAGGGAAAAGGGTACACCTTTTATAGACCTGTTCATTCCGCAGTAAGCAGTGAACGAATTTTGGTGCTTTTTACAGATGTTTACTGATCAGCTCTAACTTGTTGATGTATTTTGTCTTTTCTCGTTTTAAATACTTTTTTGTTGATCCCTGAAATTGTAAAGTGGAAAAGTAAAAAAGAAAGATTAAAAACGAACATGTTAGTTTTTAAAATTACACCAGAGGTTTTCTGCATCATAATGTACAAGTCGTTTATGATTATAAGATTCTGTACAACTGATCGAAATACTCCACTGTTCTACATTTCTTACCAACAGCTAATCGGATATAGCACTGAAGTCACAAAACATGTAATTTGAAACAGTGGATTAAAACAAAGCTGTAGATTATGAAATTTATATTAATTGATATAGTGTGTTGTAGAATGGAAGAATATCTACTTGTAAATAAAATATCTCATCCGAAAGCTTTCAGCAACTCATGCTTCTTGACGTTTAGTGTTGTAGATCTCAAAAGAAACTTCATTGAACTTACCAGTTCCGAATGCTCTATCTTTGGTGCATATAGCATCGGCAGATGTTATCACAAACAATTACTCACAGCAGGAGTTGGTTTTCGTTTACCTGAACGGCAAAGTATCTGTTAGTTTGAAGTTCTATTACTTATTGCAATTGCAAAATATCTTCAAAGTGCAATCGACGTACGTCAACAATCCAAACACGATTAGATTACCTGCTGTTACACGTCCTTGTCTTCACATTATCTCTTGTGGCATATTTCAACACAGCAATACATGGCCATAATTAGCAATAAAAGCTGGAAAGATTTTGTAATGCTTGACGATGGTTTTGTGAGCTAACAATTATCAAGCATTTAATCAATGGAAAATTTGAATATTATTCCTACATATCTACTATATAATGATTTGTAATTTTGAAACAAGATTGAACTACAGCAAACATTTAAGTTTCCGTTGTAGAAAAGTGCAACATTTGTCCCTGTTATCAGATTGACCTTCAGTCGTCTGAATAAATAGCACCTATTTCAGCCACTTGCATAGATATGGGTAACTAGGATACAAGGATAAGTAATGACCGGAGCATAAAATTATCGCCCCCCCTCATTTGTCATCATCAATGTTGCAAGAATAATTGGGCATGGCATTACTATGTTGCCCAATTGTGATGTTTTCCTTTAGAAAGTCGTATTTGAACTCATTGATGTTTTTCCTCGTGGCCCTCCTTAAATTTTTGGGAAATAAATGGGACGAAGCATCTATATTCCTTGCCACCGCAGTCACAACGCCACTGCCAGAATGGGGGGAGGGGAAGAATACATACCCTTATACCATTGTCAGAAAGTGAGCGGTTGAGTTTAAGAATTAAAGAGTTCTGACGTTTGCATTTTTATTTAATTATATTTGTGAAGTATAAAAAGTGGAAACACTGTAATCGTCAAAAAATTCGTTTTCGGGATTTTAATGAATTAGCTGTTAGATAATCTTGAATCAGGAAAAGGGGAAAAAATCTTTTTTTGAATTACTACTGTTTATGTTGTTTTTTATGGCACTTGCCGTGGACAAGCTCGCCGAGGTAGTCAGATATTTAAGCCTAATTAGTGTATCTTGTTTTGTAGTAGGGCCAACTAGGGCCAAGATTGCGACTTTTGCTACTCACTCATCATATTCGCTTGCACAACCCCTTTTTACAGGAGGTCACATTCAAACATCTTATGGATAGAACACAGAAGAACAACCATGCCTTAACCGGGATTCGAACCCGGGACGTCCAGATCTTGGATAATATGTGCTATCTCTATGCCAGGACTCCTGCTCTACTGTTTATGGACGTGACAATTTAAATCTGAACTAAATAGACAAACTTTAGCATTTGGTCATAACACCAAAATAGATGTAGATGTATTTAGGCTCTAGGCCTTCTTTTAATAACATAGTTTATAATTTAGTTTTACATTTTAATACATTTTAATATGTTAATGAATTATTTTAAATTAATATTTTTTATTTTATTAATTTTGTGGATACGAATTTGTTTTTATTTATTTATCAGAATTCCAGACTGCTCTATACCCGCCTTTGTACATGAAGTTATTAAAATAGATATTCGGTTTTACAGATATTCTAACAGCTAAGTGAATTTATTAAAATATGCAAGAATATGATTACCTATTTTTGATAAAGTGAAAATATTATTCCAATATTTAATTATTCAAAAATTGTTCTTTTATTTTTTACAAATTTATTTGGCAACTTGTAAAAATAAAGCTTTTTAATCTAACTGTTTTGCGGCCTCCTCTAAGGCTAGCGGCCGTAGACAGTCGTCTAGTTTGCCTAGTCGGAAATCCACCACCGTGTAACACCAAAGTTGTAGATTTCTATCTATGTCTGGATGAAATCCAAAAGTTAGTTCTTTGGTTCCTCCGTGTGCATTTGGGCACGATAACTCAAAAAACACCGAGTTAGATAAATGAATTTTGGCACGTCGTCTTGCCACCATAATTCAAGATCAACAGAAAATTTCAAATCCAGTCGATGAAAAAAAGAAGACGCCCAAAATGCTTACTTAGTTTTCCTCCGATTTTCTGAGGTATATAAAGAAGGCAAGAAGTTCACACTCCCATTGGTTTTTTCTTTAACCCTAAATTTTTATTATATATATATATATATATATATATATATATATATAAATTTTTGTCCAAGAAGTTGCTTTTAATTTCAAAATTGTGTCCCCGCATCTCCTTGGCTCATTCCTTGTTTCCATGTTTGAGAATGAATTGCTAACTTAAGTGCGCTTTCTTTGTGCTGAAGTTTTAGACATACAATTGTCAGAAATGTTCATCCAGTTGTTGTTTTCCCCATCATTCTTTCTTTATCCTTTTTATTATTATATAAAATTTAACGAACGCCGGTGCATTATTGGTAATAGTAATGGCACTTACTGATTTGTGTCAATTCTACTAGAGCACTCAGTTTTACACATTTGTTCTTTCTTTCCTGGAAACTTGGGGGATTGGGGGTAAGAACACAAATTCTTCAATATTTTAGTTAAGAAAAAAAAAACGAGAGAAAAACCACTAAGGAGAAAAGAAATGTGATGAGGAAAATGAATATATATTTGAATCAAATTTCCAACAAAAACTTAGTTTTGTTTTTGTATGTCTGAGGTAGAAAATCTTACTAATTCAAACATAAAAATTAATTTAAAATGAAAGATTTCTTTTTCCACTTTTGTGTGAAAATGTTAATGATAGTTTAAGTTCAGTTCACGATTCGTGATCTGGGTGTCCAGGGTTCGAGTGAAGTGTATGAATATGCCCCCTTGTAAAAGGGGGCTGTGCATACGAATGTGATCAATGTGTAACTAAGACGTACTCTTGACCCTAACTGGCGCTACCTGAAACAAGAGACGCACCCTCGGCTTAAAAATCACCGACTGCGTCAGCGAGCTTGTCCATGGCAAGTGCCATTAGTAACAACAACAGTTCACTACTTTTACCGATTACTAAAGTAAAATCAATTTAAATCCTAAAATTTTTGCCACTTTTTTTACTCAAACGGAAGTAATTAATCCAAATATTTCTTTTTTTATGGTTATAAATTGTAAAAGAATTTTTTTCCTTTGAAAAAATCCCTCATCATTAATTTAATTTTATCTTTTTCCTTCTCTTTCCGATCTTCATAAATTGCCTCTTGACAAATAGCGCAGACAGCTTTGTGTGTGAATGTTTCCCGCCAAAAGAGATGATAAATGAGATTGAAACTCTTGAACAAATAGAATTGTTTGACGAAGTTTCTATTTAAAGTTCTCTACGACTGTCTATTCCATTTTGAAGGAAAAAGTAGCTACATTGTTTCAATAAAGTTATTTAATATCGAGCATTTCGAAGTCGAAATATTTCAGCATATCATTGCAGCTGTTTTTATTACTGTAATTTATTTCTGTTATCTTACAAAACAGTAAAACCTAAACTTTTTTATAACATCAAACGAAACGGAAAGATTTTTTACGAAATACCCTACGAAATACCCTTTCAATACCCTAAAGCAGCAACGAAAGATAATATAAATGTTTAAAAAAATATCGAAATCCCTAAATCTACTTCCAAAATTATTTTTCGGACTCCAATCGCAGGTAAATATAATTTTCGCTCATAATAATCCTCCACAAACATTCAGAATAAAATATATATTCCAATTTGAAAGCAACTTCTTTTTTTAGAAGAGAGCGGGAGATAAAAGAGTTCCAAAACTGATTCCATAACCGCATGATAAAGAGGGTGTGTCCCTATCGCCTTCCTTGAACCTGCCACCGTGGACGGTAGTAACTAACTCAAATTCTCTACGCAAATGTGCGGTGGCCAGTCATTCAAAGCTCGGAGTAAATCATGATAATGAGACAATGCTCTTTTACAAACAGCAGAGTTAAATTTACGTAATATCAATATTCGTATTCGTCAGAAAATGAAAACGGCAAGCTATACCGTAAGAAGGATTGAAATAAGTTTTGCGCCTCACAAATTTGTACGCTCACTATCCATAGCTGGTTTCCAAACGGAACGGAACAAAATAAAAAAATAGAGAAAAAAAAGAGAGAGAGAGAGAGAGAGAGGGAAAGAAAGAAAGCTTTCGTCTCGCCTCAGTTGCTTCTGCGGTCTTCACACTTTGTTGCTAAGGCCGAATGCTCATCTAAAGGACGCTCCTCCAGCCAATAGGGATCGCCGAAAGGCGGCCTATCAGCCAATCGGCTTCCGGCGACGAACAAAGCTGTGTACCTGTTTGCGCCTCTAAACGATGTCATTGCGCTCGTTGCTTGATATGACGCGAGCACCGTCATAGTCCTACAGCAGCGAATTTAGGCGAATTTTAATAGCGACGGTTCGGCTGGCGATTTGCTTTCATTTTCGCGAAGACACGTGTCTATCTCATCTTGAGCTTCAAACAGAAACATAAATTAATTTCGTTGGGTCGCTAGCTTTGGGTTTCTAACTTCATCAAGGCTATAAGAGAAATGACGCTAGACTTATTTAGATTTCGAATAATATATTTTTCTTTTATTCCAATTTTATTGAATTTCATATTGACAAGAAATTAACTTCGCGGATAAATGAACTTTTTTATATTGTTATGTCTTTATCTTTAACTGAGGGAACTGATTCTACACTTGTTTCCAGTTTCGAACATTTTATTACCGTTTTCTAACTGAAAATTTATTTCCCGCCTTCTAATTTTTAAAAGTAAATAGTGAATATTTAATTAAAATTTGATGATTTTCAATGATTAAGCCCTTAAGATTTGACCTTACATGAGTTTGACTAAATAAAGTAAGGGCTATACTTAATTATACTAACCAGATTACCTTAAAACATTGTCTTTTTTTTCCCCATTTAAATATGATAGCTCTCAGAAAACTTAGATTGCAAATATTTAAAGTAAAAACACATACATCAAACCTATCTTGATCGTTGTAGGAAATATAACAAACGAGCGTATTTATAATTTTTTTTTAACTTTCACTTTATTTGTAAATGTCTTTAAAACTTACCGTATAAAATTCTGGAAACTTAAATTTTTTTACTTAGTGTTTTACTTATATTTAGAAAAAAGTAAATCGTTTCTTTTGTGGTGGTAGAGCTGATACAGGAATTTTTGCCAGATCATATTCTTCTAAATAGGACCGGTTAACTATCTTTTAAGTAATCACAAGTTCATTTTAAATTTGCGTGTCTGGAATTAAGTATCAGTTTGGAGAATTTACCTTTTAAGAGATTATATATATATATATATATTTATATATATATATATATCATTTATTCTTTAAAGAATATCTATAGAAGGCTGCACTATTTTAAATATCATTCTCAAGTGCTAATCTATATTATAGTTTTTCCCTGTTTATGTTTTGAAAGCAATATAAATATTTCTTATTTTTCAGCCAATTTAAGCTCCCATCTGTATATCCTTTAAACAAAATAAAGAGCAAAATAAGAGGTGAATTTCCAAGTGGAAAAATTTTTGTTACCAAGAAAAGCCTTTAATTGAAGGTCATTTGTTTTTTTATTTTTCATGGACAGAGAAAAGAAATGTTACATTATATTGAATGAATTGCTACCAAGTGGATTAATTTTGCTATCGTGAAGCCCAACCCAAATTTTGAGTTATGTATTTATTCTCAACGGCGGGGGACAACCCGTTGTGAGCGAAACGCATGAATTTCGCTAAAAAAAGGATGTCAAATATTCTAGAAAACAATAAGCTGACAGATGAAAAATTGTCTGCCAGGAATACAAAACAAAAATCAGAAAGAACGGATATAATATGTCACAAGTGTCATAGAGGGGAAAAATTATGCTAGTTAGCACGTTATGGAGAATCGCAAGGTTACTATTGCGTTTTGTTGATATTACGATCATTTAGTCGTTTAAGTGCCAATCTATTAAAACAAAATAGCCGTTGAATAAATGCGAATAAGAAAGTTCACGGACATCTAGAAAAGTAAAACTGAAAATTAGTTATCTGTCTAATGACAAATTAATGTAATAGGGATGTTTAAATTGTTTCATGGGCATTTTTAATTTTAATAAAAACTTCGACGTGAGTGTAAGAACTAATTAAATTAAAAAAAAAATTTAATTCTGAAAATGAAATGAATAAGAAAAATGTGCTTTACATTTAAACATAGAAATATTACCATTCTGTATCCTATCATGATAGAATTTGAAGGAAAAAAAAAGTATTCAAGCAGTTTTTATAAAAATGACATAGGTAAAATGAATGGTCTTTTTACTACTAGATTCATACAAATGGAATCTTAAAATGAATAAAAAATTTACCCAGTTTTGTTGTTTAAAGTAAAATTAATTCTGGTTTAGTAAATAAGTCATTACCTAAATAAATGCTTAAAAAAATCATAACGCATAAAAATGCTGCATACTTCTTTTTGCATCAGATTTTCAGAAATCACTCAAATTTTCAATACTGACATTTCTTTCTTCCTTATTTTCTTTTCAAAACTATCGTAAATTTTTGCTATTTACGACGAGCATCAAATAACAACATTTATAGACTTATGTCTATTTTTTAATAAATAAGGCAATAAAAAGTATAAAAGAATCAAGAGTGCAGAATTGTGTATTGATTTCGCTGGCACTAGAAAGAAAACAATAAAAAATCACGTGTAGTAAACACGATAGGTAGATTGCAAAGTTCGATGGCATAGATTAGAAGGTGAATAATAAAAGTTCATAATGAAATGACGAAGGCAGAATACAGAAAATAACAGGAAAAGCAGTGAGTTAAAGATCTTAAGAATTTCGCAAAATGAAAATTCCTGTTGGAAGACTTCCTCACCTACATGATGTTAAAAATTTCTGGTGCAACTTTGTGTCCAAAACAAGAGAGATGATAGAAGTAGTTTACAGAAATTCATCTACTCCTAATATTCCAAGAAAGAGCAATAAACGTAAGTAAAAACATAAATCGGTGCAATGTTAATGTTTGAATTAGTCGTTTTGTTTTCTTTTTGTAATCATTATACTCATGGAATTTATATATTTAAAAGTTTTCATTGTGCAATCGATAATTTTCACTTAAATTTTTTTTTAGATCAGTGTTCTTTCAATAACCGTGCAAAGCGGGTTTTGAACATTTTAAAAATTAATTAAAAGAACAACATCGAAATTTTAATTGAATATAATAAAATGACTTTTTTCATACTACAAAAGTAATAAGAAATAGATCATTAAAATCCTATTATAATCGTAAAATAAGAAAATGATGTAAATGCAGACTAAATGCATGACACTATCCAATGATATGAAATCTAGGTAATGGAAAAACATCTAACTTTTCTATTTCAGTACTTCAGAATTCAATCATAATAGGATGTTGCTCATATTTTGATAATTTGCATTTTTATTTACAAATTATTTTCAGACAATGATAACAATTATTTATGTTAAAAAATGAACACCTTCGCATAACTAATTGAGAAGTATTTGAGACTAATTTCTTATTCTATTCTATTTCAACTGCTAAATGTTAAAAATAAATGATAAATATTGTTAGAGCAGTTTCGAAACAAAAGTTAGTGAACACACAGCACAGGTGAAAGCAAAAGACCACGTGTAATTACTTTTTTCCAAAAGCTCTTGAATTTTCAACAGTATTCTTTTTCAAACAGCTTATATTCGCGTTTTAAAATTATTCAGTTTCACTCCTTCGTAAATGTAAAAGCCGAACAGCTTTCCTTTTGAGTCATGCATCTGCCTGCTAACTGAAACATACTTTTTTCCCCTGCTAATTTTCACCTGCCTTTTCAGTACACACATCCATAAAATGAAAAGTAGAAGCATTCATTTTAACGGACAAGTTCGCCTTTTATTTTGACAAAGGTTAGTGGGCTTTGTAAAATTTTATGGAGAAATATTTTTAAAAAGGAAATATTTCCATGCCGTTAGTAGTCTTGGCTTAGTTCGAGTAATGTCTACTATAAATAATTTTTCTGTGCGAAAGATAAATGGATGTCTTACTGCTAATAACGAATGTTTTTCAAGATAATGAAAAGTATTGTTTATCTTTTAACATATTTTCGAAATTATCAAAATAAACGCATGATATTTAAAATCTCCTATCAATGCTTCTCGAAAAATTTCATTTATTAATTTGTTATTGCTCTTTGATAATCGTATTTATAAAAAAATATTTCAGAATTTAACATTCTAAAATTTTCTTCAATAAAAATAATTTCCCCCTTATCTTCAGTTATATTGAAAATTTTTCCTATTTATCACCATGCCTTTAGTAATCCATTTTAAAACTCAGTCGACTAGTCGCATTTCGATTTTATAAATTAAGTTTCAGATAAGCATTCAAAATTTTTACTTTGCGGAGCGATTAAAATTCATTAAATAGAAATAAAAATGGATGTTTTATCAAGATAAAATTAAAAGAAGGAAAAAAAAAATAGTCAAAGTAAGTTTGTTATTTAATATTTCCTTTGACTTAGATAAATATTAATTTAGGGCAAAAACCATTTTGAAATAATAGCGAATAAACGCATTTTTTAAAAAATGGGTTGCAATTTAAAATTACCATACAATCTTGAAATACATCAATTACTTCAAAGATGTTTTTTTAAGAAACTTACAAATTTCTAATTAAGAAACAATTTTCTGTTGAAAGGAGAGGAAAAAAGATGTAACTAAATTGCTTCTCGTCTTGTTCATAAAATTCAAAAATAATTCGCATTTTGAATTTAAGTGCCTTAAAATATCGACCGACATTTCGTGATTTCAGTAGAACAAGATTATTTATCAAATCCTTAAATACGATGCGTTGTCGAAGGAAATTCTTCAAATAGACATGAGGTTTTTTTAATGATCAAGAGAGTGAACTAATTTAATTGGGATGCCAAAAATGACATTTTGAAATTTACATTTTAAAAAATAACAAAATACTTTCCTCCGAAGTGAACTGAATACTCAGCGAAATAAATTTCGGTCATTGATTTGGTGCTTTTTTCTCTCTCTTTTTTTTCGTGCTGAGTTATTAAACTTAGTAGCTAATATTACTAAGAGCTAAATTTTATCATCTGAAAAATCAGACAGTCAGAGAGAGAGAGAGAAAACTATATTTAAGATTAGGAAATTAGTTTTTAAAACTATAGTAAGACAAGTGTGTCATTACAACTGATGCCTGTAACTTTACAAAATAATAAGATTTTATGTTCATTCTAAATTAATGATTTCTCAATTTAGTGTTCAATTTT
The DNA here is from genome assembly GCA_026289955.1 of Argiope argentata. Classification (NCBI taxonomy): domain Eukaryota; kingdom Metazoa; phylum Arthropoda; class Arachnida; order Araneae; family Araneidae; genus Argiope; species Argiope argentata. The sequence goes on from JAOUZG010006274.1 coordinate 421,061, forward strand.
AAAGAAAAACAAGGGTTACAAAGTATGGATATCGTCATTTTGAAACATCTTTCATACTTCCACACCATTAGTATGAAGATGTTTACTTCAAGACCAAATTAAATAAGCACTAAACTCAAATATACTGAAACATCGATGCAGTATAAATAAGAAAATGTAATGTTATAGAATGGAATAATTGATACAAGGATCGTTTATTAGACTCGAAATTTGTGTGTTCTATCCGAACGAAAGTTTACAGGAAGTTGATAATACAGCTACAATTGTTCCCACTAGGATCCATAATAAAAAGAACATTCCGTCCTGAAATGTTTAGGCCAACCAATGGTTTATTAATGGGCCCCTAATTAATGGATACCTCCCGGTGATGAAAAGGCTTGCTGCATGTGACACTATTGGGATGATGTTCAATGCCAGATGGCATAATGGAGGGAAGACTTTATTGCATTTCTTTTCTGAGGAGCTCGGATCGCTTCCCCCCTTTTCCCCTTATGTATTGTTGTTGTTCTGTTTTTAATATCAATACGATCTTATCTTAACTGTAACCGCTAAACATCGGCCCATATATCAGATGAACTTCGGTAAGCCGAAATTACTTTTATTTTTTTTTTAATTTAGTACACGAGAAACGCAACAATTAACTCAAAAAATCCATTGTTTTTAATATTAGTGCAATCCTAACTCTATCCAGATAAATGTTTACCTATATATCATCTGAACTTTTTTTAAGCAGAAATTATTATTTTTATTTATGAGAAATGCAACAATTAACTAAAAATGTATTGTTATTATTAGGCTATCTTAGGTGATCTCTATATCTGATATCTGTTTGTTACTGTCTCTTACTTGTCCGTTATTGTCGTTTTTCCTAAATAGATATTAGAGGATTTTTCAATTAACGATAATTAACGATATTTAAATATTTATTTCAACATTTTAATTCCTCATTTTCTCCAATATAATTACAATTCCCAACTAGCCTGCCTCGTCCAATTGAAAATAAACTTATCTCCAAAATAATTAGTTTGATTTTTCCTCAGATTTATATTTCCAAAATAAATAGATAGGAGGATTTTACCAACTCTTATCTAATAGTAGTTTGATTTTTATATCCTCTTCCAAACAAAGTAAAATGAAATTTTCTTAGCAAATAAACTAATTAATTAATTCTTTAAGTCTGTGGTACAAATGCATCAGCAACAGAATTTTTTGTTATATGTGCGTGGTGGAATAATTACTGCACTAATAAACGTTTAGATTCTCTCTACTACCATAGAACCAATCCATCTCTTCTCTAATCATCCTCCAGACAGGGCCTGACTAAGGCATGGGCATACGGGGCAGTTGCCCGGGCCCCCAGATAATTGAGGCCCCCAAATAGAATAAAAATTTTATTTTACGTTTCCTTCTTTAATGAATGTTCTTCATTACTAAAGTAATAAAGCAGAGGGGGCTCCAAAGAAGTTTTTGCCCCGGACCCCAACTAGGCTAAGTCGGGCCCTGCCTCCAGATAGCTTTTTTGTTTTCAAATATTTCGAGTGTGGTGAGAAGATTAGATACTAATAAGGGAGGATCAGGACGGAAATCTAGTGGGCATTGTAAGAAAAACAGATTTTATTATTAACGTTTGAAATGAAGGTCAAGCTTCTTCAGGTTTTTTCCCACGAAATTCTCTTTTTTGAGATATTGTCTAGTCCTTCATTCGAAAGTTTTGTCAGATTTTTTTGTTTATTATTACAATAGAAAAACTTATAAAGGAATACATAATTTTAGAAAAAAGGCGTCCAAGAAGAAAATAGATTATTAAACTAATTTTTATAAGACAAGCTTTAATATTTTAACTATTAGAGAGGACAAATAAATCACATATCGTAATCCCATTATTTAATAATTCTTTTTTTTTAAAAGCAACCTTACCTAATTAATAAAAGACCCCCCTTCCCTCCAAGTAAAATGAAACAAAATAAAAATAAAAAATTGAATTATAAACCCACTTTTTAAATATCAATTAACGAAATTAATTACAATAAATAATTAATGATATATTTGTAATAAATAAAACTTCAGTATTAAGCAATAATTAGGATAATTAGAAATTACTAAAAAACAATAAATATTAGTTTTTTAAATCTATTTTCGATGAATAAAACAATAATAATAATCAATAACGATAATTATAAGCAATGATAAATTATCGTTAGCGGTTTGATTAAATAATTTCGTTAGAATTAATTGTTAATCATAACAATTAATTCTAAAAAATTAATCGATATTATATATTTATATTAATAATTGTGCTTATTATGAATAATTAAAAACTATCAGCAATGAATCCCGCCTCTCAATAATAAGCTCACTTTCACTCGGAAAGTATTCTCTGATAACTGACATCTACTTTCTCCCTTCCCCGAGCGATTTAGCTTACATCTCGATCCCAGAATTACTTTTAATCCGATATAAAACACAGATCCTATATTCATTTCTCCTGCCGCCCGCCCGTACTCGTCAACAGAAGCACCGTATTTCGTTGGACAAAAGCGCAGGCATAATCTTCTATGGATTCTTTTTAAATCAAAACACGGGAAAATCGCCTTTGCGTCCCGAATATCCGATTTCTTCCTTTATTCTTTTATATCTGGGTGTGAAAGAGCGAAAAAAACTGAAGAGCTTATTTCCGCGTGATCTCTTTGTGACAAAGGAAGAAAGAATAACGAGAGGAAAGATACTTTGTATCAGTTTTATTCGAGAGAGTGTTTAGTTAAAAATCTAACAAAAGGGGAGTTAGGTTTCTATTTAGTTTATTCGGACTTTTTAATGGGATAGCTATCAATTTAATTCAATCCGAAATAAATGCTTAAGGAGAGACGGTTTTCTTTCTGATGGAAGTTAATGGAGATTGCTTCTTCTTTTTTTTATGTTGGCGTGGAAATTTATTTTTATGATTTATTTTTTATTTGCTTGTTGAATAAGCATCCTTGATTAGAACTTCTTAATTCTTTTTTATTCGATACTCTTTACCGTCAAAAGAATTTGATTGCTGAAAGAAAGTTGGTAAATAAACAATGAAATTACGAATCGGTTAATGATAAATTAATGGAATGCAATTAATAAAATTTTTAGAGGTTAAGAAATACATTGAAATACGTACATTAAAAAAAAAGAAAATGGTCGCGTGAATATTCACGTGACTCCCGCATTTTTCCAAGATTTCTCTAGAGATTGAGACCAATAATTTAAGAAATACAGTCCTAAATAATTGTTATTGCATTTTATAAGTTTGAACCGAGTTTAGAAGGAATATTTGTGTTGGTAATGAATCATAATAAAAGGGAAATGTGACAGATTTTGTATGCCAAAGCGAACATCTTTTCTATAATTGTTTCTTTGCTGCAATTGGCATGTAAAAAGAAATATGACGTAATTCCATGATAAGCGAAAAAGACTATACTGATGAACTTTAAAGGGAAGCTGGTCCACATTTGTATTGCGTTTTCTAGAAAACCCTCATGAACCTTTCAGATTGGAGTGAATTTTTTGTTTTTAAACCATAATCGGTTTTTATTAAATTTTAGTGTAGTTATATGTATGCCCCTTTTTAAAAAACAAACAAACACTAGGTTATTTTGCGAAGGACGGTTAGATGACGAGGATGATATCTGTCAGCTCCCTGTACAAACTTTTAAATCACACCGTGGAAGTGTGTGATTTAAAAGCGGGTATTTGTTTGCAAGCTGGTTTGATAACGTGCATCAAACCATTTTGCATGACGGCTCTTTGCTGTAATTGGATTTCAACACCGGAACTCAAGAGAACCGAAGCCAAAATAATACCACATACCACTGTGGCATTACCTCTTTTTGAATGTCACTGGTTACGAACACAACAAGAAAACAAACTTTTTAATAGTTACTCTTAGTTAAAGTTTCGCTATCGAGCTTTTGGTCTGTTGACCGTTGGTGCAGTGGCGTAATGTTGCTTCGGCCTCGTAATAAAATTTGAGCTTCAGAGTGGAGGTTTCAGGTTCAAAACACTTACACGTTAAATTTGTCAGGGTCAACTGTATTCTCGCTGGTGTGGGTGCAAAAATTTGGAGAGGGATGTCAATTGTCATCTGACTGTCATTCAAAATTTGGAGCTATGTCCCAAAATACCCCTATTAGTTCTGAAAATTGGAACATTAATATAAATAAATTAACAGTGCCCTAGCGAAGGTAGTGGTACATGAGTACAGTATTTTTTTTCACTATAGTACTATTATTAGCTTGTGAGCTGTATCGTTCCAATTTCAGTACATGTACAGCCGAAGCGAATACAAACGTAAACTCCCTACAGCGAAATAGAACTCGGTTTCCTATGGCGCACACGACATAAGTGCCTGAGCCATCTCCCTACAACCCATTTATGCCGTTGCATTACTTGTAACTAATTCCCTAACTTCCATCTCATGTTCATCGTGGGAACATCTGAACCTCAGCTGTAAATAACATACATCGCAATCCTACAAAGAAATCGAACTCAGTTTCCCTTGGCGCTCACTACATAAGTGCCTGAGCCATCTTCTTACACCCTATTTACGCCAATGCATTAGCATGTACCACTTTTCTAACTTCCATCTCAAGTCAACGTGGGGACACCTGAACCACAGCTGTAAATAACATACATCGTAATTATAAATACCACAATAAAAAAAGATAAAATCTTAAAATTAAGTGTGTTTAGTAAATATATCATTCGTATAATTATTTGAAAGTCAAAATGTACCTCGACAATTGTTTCTCGCAGAATTCATATTTCCATTGCGCCGCCTACACTGACACCAGGACTAGCTCCATTGCACTTCCCTCCTCAATATGCTACCAGCATGAGAAATACAAATGAATCTATAAACGCTTTTTCTAAGTTCAACCCCAAGTCAAAGTGTGGACATCTAATCTTCGATTGCATCCATCATAATCGCATTCTCAAGTGTGACAGTTAAAAGTAGAGAAAATGTCAAAATTTGGTGTATTTAATACATAGATATATTATTCGAATAATGAATTTGAAATCAAAATATTTACTTGTAAATGTATAGATTGATAATTTATTAAGAAATAAAATTATGACATTTTAATAATTTTAAGACAGTTTTCATAGTTTGCTTTAGTCATCAACATAAAAAGTATTTTTTCCATTAAAAAAACTAACTGAAGATGTTTTCTTTAGTAAAAAAAATTTAGTTTTCAAAATTTTTAATTTAACAAAAATGAGCGGTATTATAAAACTAATAAATAAATGAACATTTTATAAACAAAATCAGATAAAAAAATTCTTTCCGTAGCCTGGAGGTAATTTCTATAATAAAAAGAAAATTTAGTTTTCAAAATTTATAATTTAGCAAAAAAGCACGCCATTATAAAATAAATAAATAAATAAATATTTTATTAACAAAATCAGATTACAAAATCTTTCCAAGCCTTCCTGCATGTCTAATTTCAAAGCAAGTCAATATGATTTTTTTAGATACATATATTTTAAAGTGCATAAAAAATTTGCATTTTCAAATATCCTTAACGTTAAAAAACAAACAAACAAAGAAAGTAAGTATAGAAAATGAAGAAAGAAATAGAACACTTTTTAAAAAATATATATAAAAAAATGAAGTAGAAATCAAATTAAAAGAAATTCTTCTCATGTTTTATTTCAAAGTATTGTCAAAGATTTTATGTTTTAAAGAATTCGCAGCGCAATCAGAAGAAATTCATTTTTAATCTTGACGACATAATTCTTGATGGAAATCAGTCGTTTTTACGAAAAGAAATTAATCATGATTCTTCATTCTGAAAGGAGTTCATTGATTCAATTCCACTCCATTTGTCGGAGGCAGTTTATATCGTTCTGTTGCTTTTTTGACTCGCTTCCCGAATCAATTGTTTCCTTTCCCATAAAGATTATTCAAGGAGTCAATTGGGCAGAGATTTCAAAATTTTTAACCTGATAATTGAAATGGTTTATTATTTTTTTTTTCAATTGGATCGAAAAGACATTTCTACTTTGAAAGATTTTTTTTTTTTTTTTGGATTCAAAATAATTATTTGCTGATTTTTTTTTATTTCGTTAATGGATAAGATTTCTATTTACCTAATATGGAATAAGGCATTCTGTCTAAAAAAGAAAGTCACGATCCCAAATAAAGACGTGAAAAGATAATCTTGGGGACCACAGAAAAACTTACTGTTTCTTTTTTGTTAAATAAGGAAGTTAATAAAATTATCTTGACTTAGTGCAATTCTCTAAAGCTTGCATAGTAATAGTTTTAATTGAAGTTCCTTTTATTAATATATAATTAAGAATGAATTGTTGCAATTTTTATTTAAAAAATAAAGAAACAGTAAAAATGATCAGTAGAACATCAGGTAAAAACTAACTCAATATATTTAGAATAAATTTTTAAATTTAAATTATTCGTTAGCATTTACGTACGTTCCAAAACAAACAAAATAAAATAGTAATCAGAATTTACTTGTCATTATTGCTTACTTACTTACTTCATAATTTGCTTCTCATTATTAATATAAAGAAAAGTTCTAATTTACTTACCATTATTAATCGTTTTGTTTCCGCACAGAGAATTTACATATGAAATCATGTATTTTAGACTCTTTTCAGTGGAAAATTATATTTACTTTCCTAAAAGATACTTGGAAAAACTAATTTAATGGCAAGAAAATTTGTGATTTTTACTTATTTCAAACTATTTTTAAAGATTATAGAAGTTTGCTTCCATAAAACTCTTTTACACTACGCTTTAAAGTTCTCGGACGAAAAAACATCTGCGAAACAATTCTTTTTTAATTATTTTATTATCGTTTGGTGTTTTCACATTTTACAAACCTTATTTCGTTCATATCGTTTATTTCTTTACTACTTTTACAGAAAAATATAAAATGAGGCCACAGAAAACAACCTTAAATATCAACAGTTTTCAGTTAATTAAGGTTGTATTTCATGTTGAAAGTTTTTAAATAACTATTCAACTTTTTTGTCCGTTATATTGCCTTCGTCATCAATTTCACATCTTTCAGCGAATTTAAAGTCTATTTATTTTAAAGTTACTGACGCCTCATTTATTCTATATATCTTGTAGGACTCTAGTCAACCTACCTGCAGTCCTTCGTAAAAGGATTTTTATTTAACTTTTGACATATTGGAGAGGTAGAGAGAAACAAAAATGACTTCCAAATTAGATTCAGTATCCTAATTACTACTATCAATGAAAGAAACATGAACCACTACATCAACATTGTATCATTCATTGGATAAAGAATAGATTATATACAGTTTACTCATTTGGAATTCATACGAACACTAATTGAAAAGTATTTTTAATTCTATGAATTTCTGTAAAGGACCCTCATTGCAGGCGCCTGATTTTAATCCATTTATCGTTCTTCCATTGAAATTATCCAAGATTCCGTTGAAATGAAGGACCAATTATCCGCTTTTAGCTAAATAGCTCATTACGTCTTCTAGATTTGATTATAAAACGTGGAAACTCAGTCCTTGTTTACTAACGTTCTTGCTAATGAGAGAATTAATATCCCCTTTGTTTTCCCCCAACCCTATTTGTTTGCTTTGCTCACAATAAGGAAACAAAGCAGTCGAGGTCTTTGAAGTCACGATTTATTAAAGAAAAGCAGAAATTGCTATGATTAGATAAATTAATTAGTTCGGCATTATTCAGAGTGTAATAAGCAATCTTCCAATATTTTTTGACAAGTGTCAACATTTGTCTCGCTCATTTATATTGATTTTCTTCTAATGAATATTTTCTTTCGTTACTTTTAAAGAATTAGAAGTAAGTTTAGAAGATGTTCGCCTCGAAAGTTTATTTCACAATATTTTATCAATAATTAGTTGATATATATAAATATATATGCAAAGAAAACCCTAATGAACAACAATTTGGTAGTAAAATTTCGTCTTCAGGGCCGGGGGTCACTCGTTCGAAACCTGATTTCCTTACACAACCGTCTTATACGTTAGCATTGCACACGTTAAATCTGACCTCTCGAGAATTAAATGTTCTCCAGCTAGTGTGGGGCAAAAGTTTGGAAGAAAGGTGGGGGTTGCCAGTGTGAATATCGTACTCGTTTTCAGAGCACCATTGAACTGTTTCAAAATAACCGTGTTGCTTCAAAATGAGACTTAAATACAATTAAATTAAGCAAAGAAAAAAAAAAGGAAAAATATCTGCAGAAATATATTGGAATCTGTCTTATTTGGCTGGTAAAAAATCTTATTTAACTGAGGTGATATGAAATCTCCTTTCTAGATAACCGAGGATATATTTCTAGTACTTTCATATTTTCTAATGTCATCACCAAAAACTGTAACATGTGTTGTTGTTTCTTATGGCACTTGGCATGAACAAGCTCGGTGAAGTAGTCAGTGATTTAAGCCTAATCAGCGTCTCTTGTTTATAGTAGCGCCAACTAGGGCCAAGAGTACTACTTTTGTTACTCATTCATCAAATTCGCTTGCAAGCCCCTTTTTACAGGGGGCCACGTTCACACACCTTACAGATATAACAAAGAAGAATAACCATGCCCGAATCGGGGTTCGAACCCGGCACGCCCAGATCACGGGGAAGACTATGTCAGGACGCCAGTACTGCAGCATGTAAAGTCTTCATGCTAAATCGTACAAGTTATTAAAAAAAACACCAATGCTATTTCAGAATTCAGAAAAACCAAATGAAGCATCATTTTAAACTTATCATGCATATTATCTCAAAAATGTAACGTGTATCTTAGTATGATATCAGCCTGTTTTTACAAAACGGTCTCTGGAGCTTTAAGAATTAGCTGTTATGGGATGGAGCTTCATAGTATCATATATTGACATCAATTATCATTGTTCTCCAAATTTTATAAAAGTCTACAATGTTTGATGTATTTCCTTCCGTAACACATTATCGGTCCTCGTGTCGTCCCCATCTTCATTTTCTTTCTCTTCCACACCATCTTTCTTCTTTAGACTCGGTACACAGCACCGATTTGTGTCGGAAGAGCCACTAAACTGGTGGAGAAGCGATTAGCAACTTGAAGTGCATTCTCCATGTTTGCCAGCCCCACTGATAAGAATCTTCACGGTTCTAGGTGAAGGGGAATGCTGTGGTGTTGAAATGTCATATTATCGCTGGTTCTATTCCAACCTCTGGAGAACATTTTGAATCAGAATTGCATATGACGTCCGACATATTTCGATGTGGAGAGTTTGTGTTCAGTACTCAAGTGCTGTAAAAGTACTTTTGTTACTAGTAATTTCTAATGGCTCTTTTGATGCAAATCGAATGCTTATTTCGGGCATTAATATTAAAGGTTCCATTGTTTCACCTTCATGTGAAAGTGTAAGATTTAGAATTGTAAGATTAGAGTGAAAGGTTTAGAATTGTCTACATCCTCTTTAATAACTCATTAATTCATTTTTTAAATTTCAGTGTCCTAAATCTCATATAAATATCGTTATTTTGAGATCTCAGTTTAATTAAGTGATGATTACGAGATATTTTACTGATTTAATATTGTTTTTAGATTCATTCAAATTAGATGCTCGTATCGAAAGGCTGTGCTAATATGAGTTTTGAAAAAACGCATTGAAATTATCTACAGGATTTTTAGGAATGCCGAATATTTCATTCGAGTAAATAATTGTTACAACCATATAAAATATGACTTTGAAGGGAAAAAAATAATCCAGTTTTATAGAGCCCTATTTATAGTTTCTTCCAAACCAAAATACTTCACAATGCTTTCCTTTTGTTCGTAATTTTTGTCATCTATTTAGCACTGCAGCTAATTTGGTAAGTTGCTTTGCAGAAATGGCTATCTGACATGATTTGTTTGTTTTCTTTGGAGTCCTAAGCTTTCATTTCTTCTCATAATATACAAAAAAAAAAAAAAAGGATAAATGCCTGTACTATGGTTACTGCCTTGCTTCGTTCAAACTGTTGAAATTTTAAGTAACTGATGATTATCGAGATGCTTGAAAAGATATAATACTACGAATATATTTAGCATTTCTTTCAGCGCTAAGGTTGATTGATTCTTCTTTGACCCACCAGCCCAGTTGTTAGGCTTCTTGGGATTAAATTTTACTCAGAAAGGGGTGATATAACTTATTTTTACTATCAAGACAGCGCTGTAGAAATGTCTGACATGCTGAGTTCTGACAAGTCTGACTCGTGAGAAGTTTTCTTCTTCTTGTTATTTTTTTCTTCTTATCCTGGGGAGCAATTGATAAATGAATTTAGATAATAGAGTTTTCCCGAATGGTCCTTTCGTTCTTAACTTGGTTTCTGAAAATGCTGAAACTAGTTTTCTTTTCAGGAAGAAAGCTGTAATCTATTTCTACCTACGCAAAAATCCTAGAACCTATGCTATTTTATAATTTCATTGAATTAGTTCACTTTTCATTTTCTTTGAACTATTATTGTTCTTTTAACTTTTGAAACTATGTGCTTGGTATAATTACCTAGTTCAACCTGTTGATCTGGTATTTTCTTGTCGTGCTTATTTCTAGAAATTTTACAATTATGTTTTCATCAGATTTTTTTTTTGATGATGACTATTTTTTCAGTGATGACAAGTGGTTGCGGTGACTTAGTGGTAAGACTTCGGCTTCAGAACTGAAGGGTCTGAGATTCGAAACCCGATTTCAGCGAAGTACCCTCGTGTAAGAGGGTCTGGTGCACAAATGCCGTCAGGGGCCAAACGTCCTGTCGCTGATGTGGTAAGAAGCTTTGAGAGAGGGGTGTCACCCTCGTCATTCGACCGTGGTTCAAAATTACGAGGTTCGTCCCAAAATAGCTTTAGTGTTGCTTTAAAACTAGACGTTAATATAACTAAACCAACTAACTCAGTGATAATAAAATTATCAGTCTTTGGCTTTCTGAATGTGGATTAGCCTTTTCCTCACAATTTAATTTGAACAAATATATAATACCAGTAGATATAGCCTTAGATATGAATCCTCTATTTCAAGAAATAAAGATATAAAATTTTTACTTACATAATTAAAGTGATATGACGGAACAATTTATAGAAACAGTTAACAGTTTCAAAAAATTTCATATGCCGATATTCTTAGGCATAAACACAAAAATTAGAAGTATCCAAATTTTATCTTATTTTGATAAAATTCTAAATATTACCTAATCATGCCTAATTTATGCTTCGCATATATGCATATATTTTATATGGAACTCTTTATCAGTCGCTGTAACTTCGAGTTTAAGCGCTATACAAGGTATATTTCCGAACGAATCTCTTAAATTTTAACCGCGGGCAATTAACAAGGACTACAGCTGAGCTGATATGCGTCTATCCAAATTTTCATACCACACCAACGAAAGAAGATTTTATTCAGGTGATTTCAACATATTATAGGCTTGGAGAAACTGTGGATCTTCGGCAAAATCAACTTTCAAATTCTAAGCCTTCTGGTCCAAAAACCGAGTTACAGCCACCAAACCACGACGTTCCAGTGGAGGATTATTATATATAATTATATAAAATATACCTTTATAAGCTTATTTTATTCTTTAATGAGTAGTTAGGGAAAATGTTAAATTGCTGAATAATTCATTGCAGGTGTGTGTTTACTTATTACATAAAATATTATGACAGAATTTACACGGAATTTGGTAGCCCTCCCCCTTCAATCGAAGTCGTAATTCAAGGCTACGCACTTTTACTCACTTATTGACACACTAACACAGATAAAGAATGAAGCACCCTCTGTAATCTTAAAAACGCGATAAAGAATAGCCTAGAGCCTCTATCTTCCTTTGAAATTAACACACACATACTATAATCAGTTTCACAGATAAAACCAGTCTGAAGTGTAATCCGACAACCCCGTGACCTGCAATTACTTCGGAGACGGATTGATTCGCCTCATGTCACCTCCCCCCCCCAAGTCAACCAATAATCTTGAACGTTTCCTACCACAAAAAAAAAAAAAAAATGCAGCAGCTGAAAAATAAATGTTTTTATTTTCTGTTTTCCATGTTGTGTGTAAAAAGGTCGGCAGTTTTCGTGTTTCCTCGTTTTGCGAGACGATATCTCCTCGATGAGAGATCGAAATTTATGGTTTGAGGAAAGAAACAGTGGTTCAAGTTTGACGAGGGTTGCGTGGGGTTGACCTTGGAAGAGGGTGGCATGGCTTGTTTTGTTTTGACCGATGTTGAAACATGGAAAATATGAATGGAGAGCCAAGGGATGGGTTCGATAGTGTATTATTGTTTGTATTTTTTTTTTTGTAGTACAGAGCAGTTATTTTCATTCAGAAATGAAAACTTTCTCTTCATTCATAAGGTTAAAATTCGGCGATTGATACTATCTCGTTTCCTCGAGAACTTTTCCCTTCCTAATGCCTTTACGGGTGCAACATTTTTCACGAATGATTTATTTAAGGTTAATATTTCAAGTAAACAACAAATATAATTCATTATAAAAAAGCAAAGCATATATTTTAATAGGTTTCTTATATTTTATTAGGGCGATTTTTTAATTAAAAAAATAGAGGAAATCAGAAAAGGAAAGGACTCAAGTGAAACATTAAATTCTCCAAAAGTATTTTGCAATTGTTAAGCTTGTTACTTTCTTCAGATTTATATATTTTTCTTTATTTAATGCCTTTTTAATTTGGATAATGCGTTTTTTAAACTGAATCATTTTTTTTTACCAAATTAAAAAAAATATTTATCATGTATTTAGCAAAAATCAAGTTTTCTCTCGATTTATGTAGATATTACCAATCAACATTTCTATGTAAATTTGATTTTTCAATCATTCAAACAAATTTAATTCATATTAATTATCGAATTTAATTTATTTTATTCACATTTATTGTTTGTCCAAAATTATTTTTCAAAATTTTTAATTTTCTTATGGGTTTAAAGTATAATTATAATCTATTTAACCACATTTAATTTAAATAGCCTGTAAAAACGACCGTTTCTGATGATAATTTAAATTGCGAAAAAGCCGTTGGGCCCCTGTTGTCAATAGTAACGAACTTTTCAAAACTTTTAATCTAGATTACGTGACGAAAGATCTCGGAAAGACATCGAAATGTTCCGCAGCGAAAAGCATCCTCTAAGTCGCCTATCGCGCGAACAGATGCCATTATAGTCGCCGTTAACCTTCGCCTCGTTCATGTGTAAACGTTATGTATATTTTGAAAAAGTGGACTTTCTTTCTCTTAGTCACAACGCCTCTGCTATCTTATCACCTGACCTTGTTCCGACTACTCCGGCGTCAAGCGTGCCTGTCTTTTCAGGTATCTAAGCCCCGATCTGATTGGCCGATGAATATACTCGTCGAATTGTCGCCGCAGCGTGCTCTCACCAATGAGCTGGGACTTTGGAAAATCGTGGCGTGCTTTCCACGACGTAACACACAAGCTCCACCCTCGCTGATATTCCCCTCTTGTGTTGGCTGCTCCGCTGTGCGAGAAATTTTCCCATCGATTTGTGATTTTGTGTTTCTTAGTTTTACGTGTAGAAAACCTTATTGCGCTTTTTTCTTCTTCTCTTTCCTGTTTTTGTCGACAATTAGGCAGAATCTAGTTTTCTAGCTGTTAACTGAGAAATAAAATTTCATTCGAAAATACCGGCAAAAATGATGAACATAGACGTGAATGTGTGTTTGTGTTGAGTGTTTCCTGTGCATGTGGGCTCCGAGCGTCCATGTTGCGGAATGGCGGAAAGCTCTGCTGCCGCCAGCTGGCCGAATACGATCTTGAGTGAGCCGGATTAAATACCGACGTCGAATGCTTTCGTTATTTTCTTTCTGCAATGGATATGCGACATGAATTTATTTGAACCCGTGTTGATCTTATGTGTCCAGTGGTGCTATGGTGTGATGGGTCTGAGAGAGAGCAAACTGTAAACAATAAGAATTCTTGTGTGTGGGTGATTCCGACTGAAATTCTTTTCTGCTGCCCACACCACTACATTAATATTCTGCATGATCTTGCTTTTCCATGGTGCTTGTCAGTGCTGAGGGTTCTGAACGGAGGCCCCCAATGGAAGCCCCGGATAACCCTGTTCTGTTACCTAAACAAACGACTTGGACTAAAGGCGATGATCATATGGTTTTTCTTGACAACATCAGAATCAAAAGTAAGTTGATACTTTTTCATTTATTTTATAGGGAATGTCATCATACTAAATTGATTTTTCACACGATATTTTATATAAACGATGTGTTGACGTGTTTAAAAGGGGTACCCAATTCGTGCAAAAAACAAAACAAAAAAACGATCACATGGTTTACCTTGGCAACAGCTGGTATTTGGGTATTACAGAGTTGTTGCGTAACCCAAAAGTTGTTGATGGCATTGCTTATAATATGAGATATTCAATGATTTTGATTTTAAATTTTATTTAATTCAATAATTTAAAACATTAATAATACTTCCCAATTTTCACACTCTACGATTATTATATGGTAAGGACGTTAATTGTTCATTTGTGTTTGATCCAACTGAAGAATTCCTACATTCATCCCAAACTCTTGATTATTCATTTTTGTAAAATGATTTTTTTAAGTACGTTTATGGGGTTCTTAATCAGTTTCTATATATTTTGTTATTCTTTATTTATAACTTTTTTTTCTTGTTTAGACTTCATTGTTTTCAATCTCCCCATCACTATTTTCATATCCGGTTACTAAGTTAACTTCAACAATAAGGTGACTGTACCGTATATTTATATGTGTTTTCTGAACGTAACAAATCCAATCTTTAAAATAACAATAATTTAAATAAATAATTATTTTAAATAAATTTAAAATATATAATCAGAATTTTGATGATAAATTTTGTTTCTTTAAATTTTAAAAATTATTTTATTTTTATTTTAGATTATATCATTAAATTTCATTAGTATTAGAAATGCAGTTAATGAAATAGCACATTGTGGCGTTTAGTAATTTTTGTGTGACATTGAATTTTGTTTTCATGTCCAGTTTAATCTGAAATTTTTTGACATATTATTTGTAATTAAATTTTTAATAAAAACTTGCAGTATTCGAAAATTTGTGTTTATTCAACTTATTTGATAGTTTTTTTTTTCTTTTCAAATTGGGAGTAAGAATCGTATATTTCGCCGAAACATAAGTTTCAGTGTTTTCGGAATTCAATTTTAGCATTCTTGGAAGCGAATGTATATATAGATATATAAATAATTCTATAATATTTTTATAGTTTCTATAATTTTTTATTTCCCCAATCGCTTTTTATATGAACATACTTTGTTGTTCAGTTAGTTCATACTGATTTTGCCTCTGGGTGTCTTAATTCTTTCATTCGTTTGGCGCAATATAATTAAGTTCGGCGTTTTTTGTTCCACACTTGTTTCATATCTGAATAATATTTAAAAATGTATTAAAATATTCTGTTAATATTTTTTTAAAAAGTAATAATATGGACTTTGATCTTTACAGAATTTATCTCAAATTTTATTAAACTGTTCACCTTTTAAAAAGTAATATTTTGTAACACAGTTGTACGTTTTTATTATTTGTAGAATTTTTAGTATTTAAATTTAAACTATGTAGTTAACTATTTTTATTTAAACATTATTTCGTAATATTTATGAACCCTATTTTTATGTGACACTAATAACTCTTTACTTCATTGTTTTAAAACTGAAATTGATGATTGTATATATATATCATAAAGTTTAAATGCTTATTTTAGAATAATAATATTATTATTATTAACTAATATATATTTAATGTCTACACTAGATATAAAAGACAATCATTCTTTTTAAATTTGATAAATATTTTCTTTGTTCTTTTGTTTAATCATTTAATATTAGGCTGTTATCTGGTAACCATTCTGTTATAACAGCTATCAGAATTTATCTATAAACTATAAATTTTTGTATTAGGATTGTAGTTTTTAATTTTAAAGATGTATTGTTCCTACTGGTAGAGAGAGAGGGAAAAAAGGGATTTTGCACATTCATTTAGTTAACATTTAGCTACTAATATAACATTTATTCATATTAAAATCTTAATAGAATTTCTCTTTTTGTTCTTAACTATGCATTAAAATATTTGAATGCATACAATCATTGTTTAGTTTAAGAATTTTTTTTCTTCAAATCTTTATTATTTAATTATTCTTTGAAAATTTTTTCCATCAAGGATTAAACAGTACTCTTTATAAAATTACTTTAACTGATTTGTTAGTTAATCATCAAATGTAGAAAATATTTAATTTTTAAAGTATATGAATATCTTATTATAAATGTTTATTCTGTTAATTTTTTTATTTATCCTATTTTAGCTATTTTAACTTATATTTAGAATTAAGTGTAAATTTTTTTTATTGGACTTGATTTTTTGTTTAATTATAGTCTTATAAAAAGATGTTTAAAATACATGAAGTATTTGAATAAATGAAATAAAATTAATTACTGTTTCAGGTATTTATTACTTTCATTGTAATTTGTTTTTAACTAAAAATACATAAAAGTGAATTAAGATATATATATATATATATATATATATATATATATATATATATATATA
>JAOUZG010006274.1:437662-463604 GCA_026289955.1 Argiope argentata
TATATATATATATATATATATATATATATATATATATATATATATATTAAGAACTATACTATATGTTCTAAAATTATTTTCAAAATTCTCTGAATTCTGTTTTTTTCAAATTATACTGTGAAATAAGGGAATCTAGTAGATGAAACAGAGAGCTAAATGCAAAAGGTATACATTATAATTTTGTCTTTGGTTTGTTTATTAGCTATGCTTTTAATAGATACCTGAATGCCAGTGGAAGTATGATTTGTGTAAAGAAAATTATGGTTTGAGATTGGTAGACCATCAAAATTTAATAGTATCATATAGTAATATCTGTTTACTTGTTGATTTTTCCCAATTTGTCTGTGTTGTTATTTATTTAAAAAGAAAAAAAAAAAAAGAAACCTCAAGAATACAAGAAGGGAGGAGTTCATTGACATAGTTTTTTATTTTATTCTTTTATTTTACATGTTTTTAATTCATTTTTTAAAGTAATTAATTATTTTTAATACAAAAATTGATTAGAAACAATAGTCTTGAAGACCATCTTGAATTCTAGACTGATTGGAAAATGGTTCAATTGAAAATATAATAGTTAGAGAATGAAAGATTCTTATGTTTGTTTGGATCTCTGAAGAATGCATTTAAAGCAGCACATTTATTATTGCTTTACCTGAACCACAGATCATATTGTTACAGCTATTTCTATAAGTTATTATGCAATTTCAAAATAGAACTTGAATCTAGATATTAATAATAGGAAATTTGCTATTATTTTAATCAATATTATAGTATTATAAATTTCTCATCTATTTTGGATATATTTTTTTTAAAGTGTATTTGGGTTCCTATTTAAAATTAGTCTTGAATTCTTTTAGTTTTCTATTCATTTACAGATAATCACTTTTTCTATTTTTAGATGATAATTATTGGTAATCTGAAATATATTTTTGAGACAGTTGAATTTGATATAAAAAAAACTTTTCAGACCAAATTTTTATTTAAGTCTTGAATTGTATATTAAGTTACTCTCCCCCTTTTTTTGACATTATTTTAAAACTTTTGCATGTAGCTGTATGGAACTACCCTCATAATTATTGTTATTGAGCAAACTAATATGAAAACTTCGTAATTATTGTAAACAAAGTAATTTGATCATCTAAATTACATTAAATTAAGAATTTAAGAGAATACAATAAACATCCAGGACTTAATTTTATTAAATAAGATTTATATAATATTTTTATGTGATAGTTTCAAATTTTCTAAAAATTTATAATAATTATTTTGCTGTCTTTCGAAATAAATTACATAAAAATACCTTTAATCCTAGTACAAGTTTCATTTATTGAGCTGGGAAGATTGTAAAATTGTATTCTAAGATTTTATATGAGTAAATTATTTTTTTTAAAAAGAAAATTTATTTTTTTTGCAGTCAGATTAGGAAAGTGAGGTTTTTAGATACTTGCATTTGTTTAGTTGTATGATTTTTGTTATATTGAATTCATTCTAACTATAATGTTTAAGCTTAAGGCTTAATTTTTTTCTTTTGATTATAATTATAGTTCCAAACTCATTTCTTTTGTTTGTTTTAATGTGCAAAATTGTTTATTAACAGTTAATATAACAGCAAATCAGCTTACTACTTAAAGATTTTAAATTTGGCAGCATTTATTTTGTATTACCTCCCCATTTAAATCCCAGTTTGTATCATTTTCTTGTTGTTTATAACACTTTGTTAATCTTCTTGGATCCTAAAGGATAATTTTGTCTGAGAATTTTTTATTCTTTGATTATCTTTCTGTGATTTACACCACAACTTTAACAAACAGACTTAATTGTTAAGTTTCTTGAAAAGTGTCAATGTAATATGATAGGATGTACTAATTTAATGCATGTACATAATTCCATTTATCTAATATTTCATGAATCCTAAATATAATTTTCTATAGGGAACTTCCAAATTATTATATCATGAATAAATTGAAACTTTTCAGAAAAGAAGTATTTAAAAAACATCTATTGATTACTTGTAAAAGTTCACTCTTTATACTTTATCATGTTTCTTTTTTTTATGTTCTAAATTTCTGCCTATTGCTGTTATAAATGCCAGTAAAAACTTTGAATATTTTTTTAAAAAAATTTAGAATTTATATCATTAGAACATAAAAGTACATGTTAAAAAAATAATTGGAAAAACCTCTATGGGAAACTTTTTTTTTACTCGAAAATATCTTTACAAGCTGTAAAATAAGAATACAAACTAAAGTATTGTGATTTAAAGAACCCTAAGAAAAAGCATGAATTAAAATCAGCATTCATTAAGGTAGAGAGGATATTTTATTACAGTATAAAATCACAAAGCAAGTTGAATTTTAATGTTTTTTAAGTAACATAATAATAATAATGATGATAGTAAGGATGCAAATTAGTTTATGAAATATTCTGAACTAGATGTAGGTTATTTAAATGTTTAAGTGATTTTAAAAGGCTATTTTATTTTATTAAATATTTAGTATTGTAGTAGTTAATTTATGTATCTCTTTCTGAGACCATAGAATAAGATTTTCTTTGACGTGCTAGTGTACATTTGAATCACTATGTGGAAAGACTGAAATTAAAAGTATAATCAAGTTTACTTAATGGCATAGAATTTTTTTATTGATTTTTGTTAAGTATGCAATCTATGATTTATCCAGAATATTGTAGTATCTATAGGTTATTTACACCATTAAAAATGAAATTTTTAAATCACAATATCTATTTCTTTCATTAGCTCTCCCCCTCCCCCTATATTACTGCAAAATTTCTCAGAATTTTGATATAAGTTTTTTTGTAGCTTTCTGCATATCATAGTAAAAAATATTATTGAAAACACAGTTTTATTTGTAAACTCATCTTCCAACAGGAAAATTTATTCATTAAATTATATGCTTGAATTTGAAACCATATATAGAAATCTGAATTTTGATTTATATTGTGAGATTTCATCATTTATGAGACTTCTTTAAATAGTATTTGGCCTTCAGAATATATATATATATATATATATATATATATATATATATATATATATATATATATATATTCTAATGCCCTTGCCATTCCCTTGATCTTCCAATCTCCTTACAGTATTAAAACTGTTAAAAGTAGTGCTGGAATATTTCTTTTGTGTACTGTGCATGTAGTACATTTTATTATGTTTGGAGACTTCTCTGAATTTGCCTGTTGCTAACAGGTCCAATTCTTTCATAGTTCTGCTGAGACAATGCAGAATCTCTGTAGTTTTCCTTTGAAATAGCTGTATTAAATTTTACTTATTTGTGATTCTTCTAAAGATAATTAGCACAATAGCTTCAGACCTGATTTTTTTTTTGGCCTTGAGGATGCTTTCATTGTTGTGATAACTTAGTTTTTGAGTCATATACCAGGGTGTTGTCATGAGCGCTCACTGTATTTAGAAAGTGGAGATCATTGCTGATAATCTCCAGCATTTCTTTTACAATTGCCATTGGAGTTGTTTTTACAATATTGTCAAAAACAAGAATCTTGCAGCTGCTACTCACACTTACTCATCAGCTGTCTGCATATAACTGGCAGCTCCTGTAGTGGAGGGGGGGAATCTAGCATGTGCAATAAATTTGCTTAGCCACATATACACAGCTTTGAAACTTTATTTGTTTATGCATAAAAAATTATGGTCCTGTATTTATTGAACCTTTTATATTAGTAAATAAATAATACATATATATGAACTTCTCTCCTTTTGACATATTTTTTCTAAAAAATAAAATAAGACAAGTGAAATATGATGTATTAAAAAAATATTCTATAATAGAAGAAAGTTTTATCTTGACATTAGAGTTCTTTGATCCCTCTAAATAATAATTCTATTTTGAAGAATTAATATTTAAATTATTGGTAAAACATGAATACACATTTTTGAATAAAAATAAATTGTTCTGATTTTAAAATTCATTATTACTCTTTTTAAAAATGGAAATATATACATTTCAAATTATATACCTATTCAAATGATTCCAAAATTTTGCTGGGGGACTATTTAACTATATATCTAAATTAAACTATAATATGAAATATTTAAAAGATTGAATTAATAGGTAATGAAATGATCCATTATATATTAGGAAGTCTAAATGTTACTAAGAATAGAGAATTACAGCTATTGTTTAAGAAATCCTGATATTTGACTACTCAGGAGAATAAATGTTTTTCAAATTTTTATGCAAACCATTTTTTAATTCTATTTATATATATTACTGTAAAGAAAAATAGATTTCTGTTTAATAGATTGATTTCTGTTTAATAGATTATATTTTTCTTTATAGTTATATATATATATATATATATATATATATATATATATATACAAACAGCTGATATAAGATACAGCTGATAAAAGATATATATATAGAACTAATATCTTATATCAGCTTATCAGTAGTATTTTAAAAAAGATTATTCAAATTTATTAGTAGAGGCTCCTTTCTTTTCACTAAGAACCTGAAGCTGTATAATTTGATAATTTTTTTATGTGAATGATATTTAGTAAAAAATGGTATTTTTGTTAATTGACAAATTTTCTTATGCATCATTTAAAAATATTGATGCTTTTAAAATTTATGAAATAAGAAGCAGGACATTATTAATATTTATTTATTACTTCCCCGCATATTTAAGTTTGTTAATAAGCTGTGAAATTTGAACTATTTTTTTTGTCATGACCTTGACTTCATGAGGAAACCGCATTTGCGCTATCCCAAGTTTGATATTCTTTGTCGCTTCTCTGGGATGCTCAAGTTTACTAGATTTATTATTATTTTTTTTCATCGGATATTTATTTTCATTCCTTGACTTACTTCAGTCTGTTGCCTTCCCCTTTCTTCTCTTAGTTTCCAATCCCTTCCCGGAACTGCAGAGACCTGCCATTCCACATTCTTTAAATACCATCTCAATCCCATCTTCGGATCTAGACTGCTTTCCATGCGTTGTTATGGGAAGTAAGCAAACTTAACCCACAGTAATTATCTCTTTCGTTACATCTAAGGTCCTGTTGAGAGGAAGTGTGAATTACAGAGAAATGAGCTCGCGTATCATCGCCGTGGGTGGGAAACCTTTTATGCAATAACTTCAAATTTCTTTATAATTAATTTGCGAAGGGATGAAATAAACACCTACGTAGTCTTAAGTTAGTTAAATTTATTTTATTAGAAATTTCTAAAAACGCCGTATTTTAAATAATAGTTTCTTTAGTTATAATTTTTTTCTTTCCTGTCGCGAATTCGCATTTCGGATGGCAAAAAAATATCTCGATATCATAATTGCGAAATGAAGAGAGAAACCGAGCATTAGTTTACGATATCCAAGGACAGTTTCGTGTAAACAAAACAATTTTTTTTAGTGTGACCTGTAAGGTAGGGCTACGATTTTTTTTTGATTTTTTTTTTAATATAGCTGTTTTATATTAAAGAACCTGAAAGTATAGGGAAGTCTGAAATTTTTCGAGAACCACTGATTAGCATTGGATAAAGTTTTTACAATGTAAAATTTAGGACTGGCCCTCTCCTATCAGTTTCAGTAGCGCTCTCTTTCCATTAATTTTCGTTAAATTTAAATCCTCATCAGTTGAAATTTAGAATTTTAAATAAGTAATGTAATTTTTTCTGCATTATTTATAACCATTTTATATTTAAATTTTATTTTAATTGAATTTATATTTATTGATCGTTTTTTATTATTATTTCGGCTTAGATCGAATCCTAAAGTTTATATCATTGCAAAACCATTTTCGCTGTAAAAATATCTATGAACCCGTATATTCACATAATTTTTTTCCTCCTGTCTTATCTGTAAACATGAATAGAGAAAAATAAACAGAAGTTTGTATAAATTAATGATTAATATTAGAAAATTTGATGAAAAGTGTATTTGTAAAAATTTTAATAAAAGTTTCAAACTAGGGAACTTTTCTGAATTCTGTTTGCTTGTGATTCTTCTGTGAATTATGACCAACTATTTAAGAAGCTCTTTAAATATTTATTTTGTTTCCAAATTTCTTTTTTATTCAGAACTTCGCTGGAACTCCTGGGGTGTAACTCCGCAGGTTAAGAATCACTAAATTGCGAATTTGATATAGAATTTGTTCGAGAATATTCGGTTGATAATATAGCAGAAAGAATTGTAATTCAGTTTTTAACTCTTTATAGATCACGTGCGTTGGAGACAGTTAAGTTCGTTTATCTCATGGAAAAAATATTACGAACTTGATACTTTTTATCTTCGAATCCCGGCCTTGAGCACTTGTGACTAGCTTAGGAGAAAGATAAGTGTTGGTAGCATAAAGGGGGAAATGCTATAAATAGTTCGATTTTGGACTTTGATATACTCGGTGCGCCCCACTGCTAATTGTGTAACGGATTTTCTACGCTTTACCTGCCAATTTTTTTTTTTTACAGCCTTGTTAGTATATGACACTCTTGCAGTTAATTTGAAAATATAAAAACAATTACTTCGAAGCTAAATAAATTTCCAAATTTTGATGTTTTAAGAGTATAAAAATTGTTTGCCTGTTAATGCCTAACTGTTTTTAAAGAATTAAAAATGACACATTAGCTATGTCGCGATTTAAAAGTGAAATAAAATAAATAAAATTTTGAAATAGTATTTGTGCCTGGTTTTGATAGTTACAATTTCTCAAGTATACATTTATTTAAAATAATGATAAATTTTCTACTTTAAATATTATAATTTTAATTATTTTTTTTCAATGAATATTTTTGCAGATGTTTTGTAAATTTCTTTCATGTTATGAATTCTTGTTGATACATCATGTCTGCAAGAAAACATATTCTGATGAATAATGTTTGTCATGTCGAAAATAATGACTTCCATTGAACCTCTTTCAAGAGATGAGCGTGCCATTGACCTACAATAATCTTTTTGATGGAAATTGGTAAGAATAGATGAGAAAAAAGAGAAGTTCAAAGCAGCGTCAGTTACCAAGTTCGATACAAAGATACTCTTAACCTCATCATTGATCTTTTTAAAATAAAAAATGTATTAAATCAGGATGGAGAAAAATCCTTAAAAAATTAGCTGATTTTTTTAACCATTCATTTGCTTTTTTTTTTTTTACTCATGGAAAATTCATTCATGAAGAGGTTATCAAGTAGTAAAATCGATTTCAACCATAAGGATGAAAAATTTGTCGTACATTTGATTTTGATTAAATTTAATTTACAATCTAATTTTTTTACGAACAATGAAATAAAATAGAAAGAAGGACGGTTCTTAACCTTTTTGTCAATATTATGTGTGATATAGTGATTTAATAGTAGTAGGGTGATACTTTATACATCAATAATAGTAAAATATTTCATAAAGTACATCATTAATGTGTATTGAAAGTCAGAATTCAAAATAATTTGGAACTCTGAATTGATAGGGGCTGGTGATGTTTCATTCTTTTGGAAATATTCTTATTTAAGTGGATAAAAGTTGAATATAAATTATGTAAATGTGCAGGAAGTAACTTATACATCGTGTGGAATTTGATTTGGACTTGTTATAACTTTTTTTTACTAAGTCGGAATCAAAGAGATAGGTTTACCAACGGAATTTGCAAAATCAGTTGAGTTTTCCCTTATAAAATTCAGTTAATTATTTGCTGATGAATATAAATATTGTTTAATTTCATTAACATTTATTATTATTATTTTTAATCTCATATACAGGCATGAGAAATGATGATAGTCCTTACTTTTTTTATTGATTGCGGGAAAACGCTGTATGAATCCATCGGGTTGAGATATTTTCTTGCTTTGCCTACTTTCTGGCAACGGCAAGCGCCAAACTGTCTATACGGGTAGTGAGGAAGAGGGATTTCTTTTGTTATGAGGGTTAGTGTCTGGGAAAACTGCGGAAAGGTCAACGCCCTGTAAATGGAATGTCGAGGAAAATTTAAACTCGCCCTCTTTACTTTTATGCCATTGATGTTGGATTCTAAAACGTTTGTCGTTTCAATTCTTTTTTTTTAATAAAATAAATTTATTTGAATTCTCATTTCGATTTATTATGATGTGAAATTATCACGATGGAGTATTAGTGTCTTTTTTTAAAATTATCAAGCTGATTGATTTTTTGTTGTTGGGCAGGTATAATAGATTGTGGTTTAAAATACAATCCTTCACACATAAGTATTTACATTATTAAAAAAAGCGTTAAAAGCACCATATCGGGATTCTTAAATTTTTTCCATTTTCCACCTCATTTCCGGCAGAAGTTTCTATGGGCTTGCAGTTTAGAAATAATTAAGAAAAAGGAATAATACATTTTAGAACATAAATCTATAAAATAATGTTGCTTGTTTTTAATGATGTCTTTGAAATGAGGTTGAATTTCGTAACAATTTTTGATGTTAGAGAATATTAAAAATTATCTCATAAGAGAGTTTGTGTTCCCATTTGAATTATCAATCAAAATTTGAATTACTCCTGTATATTAATTTGAGCTATCAATCAGAAGTTTGAATTGCTCATGTATACTCATTTGAGTTATCAATCAGAAGTTTGGATTGCTCATGTTTACTCATTTGAGGTATCAATCAGAAGTTTGAATTGCTCCCTCCTAATTATATAATTTTTGTACATAAAAGATCGCATCCGATTAAACACATTCATTAGCAACAACAACAACGAAGGTTTGTTAGTGAAAGTATTTTGGACATGCAATAATGAGGAGGTAAACAAATAGTAAATCCGATAATTTTTTAAATTTATAATAAATTTTGAAATGAAACTCTTGTAAAATAAAATCAAAAAACATTTAAGCAAAAATTATCGATTATTGTTAAATAAAAATTCGGATCGCCTTACTTTTTATGGACTTTGTTGTCAGTGATTACATTAACAATGGAAAAATCGACCAGCATGCTTAAATAATTTGATTTAATGATGTTTGGATCAATTTAACTGATTGGATGAGATGAGCATCATTAAAAAAGAAACTCGGAAATAAATAAAACTGATTTCAATGGTAAACATATCGAACTGTACGTGAAAAATTTGCTGAGATTGGCTGTGTAGTTTTTGATAGGAGAATCTTTCAAAATCTCTTAATAGAAACAAAGAAAGATTCTACTGAAACTATATGATAAAAGGAAGATTTAAATTCACCTGGTTGTATAAAATATGTGATAAAACGAGATTATTGGCTGTACTATTTTGTATTTTAAATTTCAAGGGATTGATTTTTTATAAGCAAGAAGTTGCGAAGATCAAGATAATTAATGTAATACGAGTAAAGTACTTGGCTTTATTTTCAGAATATGACATGGAACGAATTTTTTTTTTTTTTTTTTTTTTTTGCATTTTGCTCTAGGAATAGTCTTATTACCATAAAAAAGTGAATAATTTAAATTTAACATGGTTTGTGATGTAATTAATTTTTTAGCAATAATCTTTCGTTTTGATACTTGTGTTTCATTTCATCCGCCTCTCTTAACCTGTATTCAGAGTCAATTTATCAAACTAATCTTTATATTTTTTACTAATAAAGATTTCAGAAAAAATATTACCCCAGATATTAAGACATTATCTCAATGTTTATATGAAATATTTCTTCCATTCTGTATAAAATATTTTTTCTTGGAAATTTTAGAAATCAGTTTCATTTTTGACAGTATATTTTCTCCATATTTCAACTTTTAAATTCAAACTTTTCGAGATTATTAAAATCATTTCAAAATCGAAAATAAAACTTTCATGACATTGACAAAAATAGGAAAAAGAATTATTGCTCGGACGATTGAGATGTATTGGAGCAGTAATAAAGACAGCAATTGCTAACTTTAAATGTAGTTGAGAAAATGAAATGCTGAAAAAGACGTTAAGGGTTTAAAAAAAGTGCAATAACATGAAATGTTTTTGACTTTGAATTACAAAGCTGTTGGCTAAAGAATTTGTCCCCCTATGTAGTAATGCTAGTTGTAGTATATACGAATATTTTATTTATTATTTAACCAATTGCTAAATTTTATCCGATTTTTTGTGCGTGTTTCTTTTTATGAATAAATACAGTTTTGTGTCAATTTAGTGAGATAATTTTCTTATGTTTTTATGACCTGGTGCGAAATTAAGAACTTAAGAGATTTTTTTAAAAAGGGGAATGTACACCCGGAATTAAGTGAGGGATAAATGAAGTTTTTATATTTTGTATTTATATTCAATAAAGGAAAATTTTAATGTTTGAATTTCATCTTGCCTTAATGACAGTGTGATATTTGCTTATAGTCTGTTAATTGCCAGATTATTTAAGAAGATTCTTGTATGTGGTATTGATATTAAAAAAAGTTGATTAAAGATTATCAAAAATGAATGGAGATTTCTTTTTTGTGGGGAGAGAAAGTTTTAGTTTGAGATACTAGTTCAACACATTTGATATTAATAGTATGAATTAATATCATAAGAACAACTCTTAATATGTTTGAAAACTATCGAACCATTTAATAAAAATCTGCTTGTTTTGCTTTTAGTCGATTTTTTTCAAAATTTAAAATTATGGGATTAAGAAATGTTCTTTATACCTTTAAATTTGAATTACTGCGAAGAATTTAAGATTTCGTAATAAATAATATAAACCTCTTTCCCATAAGAGGATCGTAGTCGTAGTACGCGTTCGTGCTTTTGATGTAAGAATTTTCAAATCTATATTGATTTAGGCTGATATTTTCTCATTTTTTCTGGAAGCATTTTTAAATTAACTGCTAAGGATTATATTCTGAAACCAAATGAAAATTTTTACTGAATATTCACAACTATATGTACTTGCATTTTATTTTCGGCAAACTTTCAGCTGAGCGTTGTTAGAAAACTGGGGCAAATTCCTCGATGCTCTTGCGAAAGGAATTCTGTCTGCTGGGCCTTGATACCGATCTATAATTTTCCGAGTCATCTCGATGCTTCTGCCTCCAGAAATTCACCTGATAGCAAATAAGCATTTATTCCGTCTTCGTCCAAAATTAAAAATTTCATGCTGTTTTTAAATATTAAGAATTAAAGCTTTTCAACGTGCTAATTTCTGTAAAGTGTTTGATGCTTTTTGTAATTAAAATTCGGCAAAATCGGGGGTATTAATCAGTTCAGCGCCAATTTAAGCCAAACATTGAATTAAAGATAAATGATAAAAGTTAATAAAAAACGAATATGCTAAATATTATAAATGATTCGTAAAATCTAGAATCGGAGACATTGTATCAATAGTGTGTGCGTTGGAGATGGGGGGGGGTATATTGTTAATCGTTGCAGCTGCTAATCTTACCCACCTGCTGAAATTTTGAGAAAAAGCGTACGAGTTTGCACTGTTGGCAAAACTAAGATTTTATTCTATTTCATTATGCAATTAATATGGGTAATGCGAGGACATCTGCTTCTTTTGGGGAGGTTCCCTTTTATAAATATTTTATCATTCATTATTTATGCATGCGTAGAATTGTTATTTATTGTATCAGTTTTATGTCATTTCATGTTCGATATTCCCCTCATGGTAGTCTAAATAATAACTTTTCAAGTAAGAATTGCAGAGTCAACCTTATCTTTTTCTTGTGCGTGCGAATATAAATTTCTGGTGTTCCCACACTTCAAATGTTGGATCATCTGCATTCAGGAAAATATATTTTCTTTTTCTCTTCTGTTGCCGCGCATTCTCATGCAGTTATTTCATGCTGGGTGATAAAAATATTTCTCCGGAAATACGCAGTAGAATTAAGAATTTTAAGGACCTAATTTTGAATTATTTTCAGAATTCATTAGAAATGTAATTTAATTAAGAGGTCAGCTTCTTTGGATTATTTATATTTTTTTCATTTCTTCCAATAATCTTAGTCGCGAGAAATAGTGTGCTAATCAACATTAAACTGTGTTAGGGATGTGAAGTAAGGTTTTAGATAAAGCTCACTGACATTTATTGAAGTATGTTTGTAACAAATAAAGGCTTTCAAAATACATTAATTTTGTTAATTTGAGCAAAAGTTTATTTACGTCAAATTACGTTGTTTTAATCCGTTTAGATGGTTATCTCGTAAGATGAATATTTATATTGTTTTAAAATATCGTTGAAAGGTATCGAAGTAAAATGTCTGAGATTAGATGTATGCCGCCATAGAATTTTGCAAGATTTAACAATTCATTCTTTCCCAACAAATTAAAATGAATGTTTGAGATGACCCTGAATGATTTGGAGTTTTAGGAAGAAACTGAGTCTGATTCAAACAAGTATAAGCGGAAATTGCCTTGGACGGAAATAGAAATATTAAAAATAAATAGCTTTATATGCATTATCAAATTAGATTTACCGTTTTTCGCAATTTTAAGTTAGCAAATCTATTATAGACCACATAAACCGAATACAGGTTTCATTGCAATTTGCATTATTGGTAAAATAAATAAATAAATTCGGACATGATGTTAGCATTTGGTGGTTAGAGTATTTTTTAGTTCTATGGAATCTACCATATACTTTTATTTATTTGCATTTAAAAATGCCTCTTTGGACAACAGCTGAATTGCATTGTGTAGTGGAATATTTTCCAATGTTGCTATTCAACAAAAATTTCGAATGTACAGTATTTATGTTTACGCAAGAAAACTTGCTCATTTCAATATTTAATTCTAGTATCCGTATGAGATTTGTTATTTATATGATATTCCGTTTTAAATCTTTTCTAGGTTCATCTAATTTCTGGTACTAGACAGTGTTGGAATTGATTCTAAATTTGTGGATCGATTGCACGATTTATTGCAAAAAATTAGAAGCTGTGGCTCTTTTTTTAAAAAAAATTTATTCTTATCCTAATTTGCGCTAAACATTGAGTTAATTATTTATCCTCTCGATTCGTTACTTTAAGACCCTGTATTTGATCACAGAACTTCGGATTTCATATTTAGAAATCTATAATAGTGTTTGAAAGATACTAAAATTTATTCTTTTATTCCTTGTATTTTTAAAGCACTATTTTTTTAAATTGTACACTGTAGATAAATCGAGAATCAATTTTGGATAGCCGAAAAATATCATTGGAAAAATTTTAAAATTCAAAGCAGAAACAATAAGAAAATCTGCACTTTCTATGGTGAATTATTTTCAAAATAATAAGATGTCCTGTTTCTATTCTTTCTCTCTTTACTGACAATTCGTAAGTATTCTAAATTTTTGAGATAGATATTATAATCTCAGTTCCTATTAATTTTACTTGATTTATTTCTGGAAGAAAATGTTACTAAATTCGTTTTTAAGTTTATCAATGTATGTAATTCCGAAATATAAGCATATATAAATAAATGCATACTGCAATTAACATTTTATTGCACTCACAAATTTCTCAACTTTGCTGATAATATTTTACATCATGAAGGAGTTTATAAGATCTAAAAGGAATCCGGTTCTGGGCATTTTAAAATGTTTAGATCAACGAAAAAATAGCTGTTAATTTGCATATTTAAATTTGTTACTGATTTACCAGCTATAAATAAAATAAAAGGAATTTTTTAAAAAAAACTGAAATCAATTAAAGAATAACCTTTTTAGTTCCTAACGTTATTACGAATTATTTTTCAAGGAAAACTGTCATATTTTATTTCTTTTAATTTTGTTATTTAATACACATCTTTAAATGTAACTGAATAAATACTCCAGTTAATGTGCGAGTGTATTAATTCCGAGATATTTATCTGTAAAAAAAAAAAGTTTCTATGGTTTTAAAGCAGTGTCTCGAATTTCATTTCTTAATTTTAAATAAATAATAAGAATCAAGGCATTTTAAAATAACTACGTGTGTGTTGCAGGTTTGTTCGAGTCTGTAGCTCCAGTTTGGCTTTCGATATTCTGCGCAAGGCGCGGAATTCGGTTCAGTAGCATTTCGTTTTTTAATAATTCTACATAAATAAATTAATTTTTTTACTAAGCAGTTTAACATACTGTCGAAATGTTAAAAATTACCAGCCGACCTTTTCCCTGAAAGTTGAGGACATTTGAAGCTCTAGTATTTTATTGAAACTAAATAAATGAGACTTAAAATTCGAGTATTTATTAGCGCATCTTTTCAAAACATATATGATAGAAATGACTCCAATTAATAGTTTTTACTGAATCAGCTAATTGATTAACCGAGTTGGTTAACAAAATTCATTTAGTACATTTTCCAATCCAGAAGCACGTCTTTCATTCTTTGTGCTTGAAATTTAGTTCCGAAAGTTCGCAATAGGTTTGGAGGTAAAATTAATTTTGTTTGTGGTAAACTACATCCGAATGGATAATTCTAAGGACCGCGTTTTAAGTATATTTCAGTCTGATAATTAGGGAAAAGTTTCTTTTTTTTACCGCCGAAACTAACGAGAATTAGATATGATTCAGCTTCATCTGTAATATGAGTGTTCTGTTTCAAATTCAAAGTATTTTATAATTTTTATTTAAAAACTGTAGCTTTTTAATTGCTTATCAAAATATTTTATAGTCTAACCTTTAATTAATTCCTCTATAAAAATTAAGTTGTGTTTATTTTTATTGTAAATGGAATGCGTTGATTCTGTCTCTGTGAAGGTAGCTCATTGTTGAGAAATGAGACCAGTGCCATTTTAAGTCAATGAAATTATCAAAATTAACTGATAAAAGGATATTCATTATTAATCGTTATGTTGTTCGTTTCTGTTACTGTATTTTTCTTAAAAATTATTGTGCGAATATAGGTAAAGCATGAACATCATCATCATTAACAACAACAGCAGCAGCAGCAAGAAGAAATTGATTTGAATATTTGAAAGACGTTAAGATTTAGATATCTTAAAAGTGTTTATTTTTCAAAATAAAATACTTTTTCATGAATAAAAAGTTTTCTTCTGTAATCACAAGAAAACCTTGGTATAGAAGTACAGTATTTAAAACAGAATTTAAAAAAACATCTTTTAAAATGTTTGAACTTGGCAAAATTTTGTATCATTATATTTTCCTATTTATTTAATGTTCAATAATTAGAAAATACATTCCTGGAGATTATTCTTGAAATAGAATGCAATTAAATTTTTTATTTAAATTTATAATTATATTTTCTGTTTATTATAATTCTCAAAAACTCTAAGACGATTCTTAAAGAATGGTGATTTTTTTTGTAAATTTCAAGGCTGAAACAACAATTATTTCATTGTATATTAAAAAAAAACACACAGTATGGAGAGCCTTACTAAAGAATTATGTATTGTCTATCATTGTCATTCAAATTATGTAATAAATCGCTTTTTCTCGTAATATATTATTGTGCAAATATTAAAAAAAATATTGTAAACAAAAGGCATTATTAGAACTTACTTGCACGTCTGTTAACCAGACGATAAATTCATAATTCTAACCAAATTTTAACCCATTAACACTATATTAAATGAAATATTTAAAAAACTCCGTGATTGATTCTTTATTAAGATACAATTTTAAAGAAATCAGAGGATCGCTTTTATATTCTTATGTTATATTATGATTTTGTTTTCTTAACTCAATTAATATTAATTGCAAATAACAAATTTTTAGATCATGTATAATGAAATGGCAAGTAATAAATTCTTATCGCTTGCCATTTGGTACTATCTTTTTCTGTTTATTAAATATTATTGCTATTTTTTTTCTGTTGATTAAATAAAGGATCCCACTTGGGGTACTTCAGATATTAGAATAAGAGTTTTCTTGTACGGTGATTGGTTCTTGCTTCCATGATGAGTTGCGGTATCCTTACTCTGATGATAGGTCGTACCTCCAGTGTAAGGGGTACATGCATGAACTATGCTATGATGGGAGGTATAATATACTAACCTAAGAACCTATTTTAATCTTCATGGCGATTCGTTTTTTTTTTTTTTTTCATTGTACTCTGAGTAGGAATTCCTAAAGCCAGATATTTATTTTTCTTGTTATAAGCACATAAAATACTTATAAAATCAGTTTAAAAAATTTGGCATCAGGATTAGAATGACTTTATCATTTGCAATCAAACATAATGGAATTTTAAAGAAATTTGCTATTTTCTGATTATTTGAAAAATATAACTAACACTAAAATACAGAATTTAATTAATATCTATTGCTTATTTTTCAACAATTTAATGATAATCGCTTATAAATTCGTTTAATTTAGCTGGAAAGTAATTTTACATTCTTTGTAGAATTTATCTAGAAAGTGTAAACTATCTGCTCTTTTATTATAGCGTTTCTATATGTATATCCCCCCATCTGTTTATAATAACAGCAAGTTTGTGTTAAATAGCTGTAAGAGCAATTAGTTAATTTCGGTTCCTACGGTACTCCTGAATACGGGGGATGAACGCCATGAACTTAGATTTTTGTCTTCTTTTTGCTTCATATTCTAAATAGCAAAATTGCGTTACCTTTTTCTCCTATGGGCATAGCTTGGTGTCGCTGACAATATTATCGAAAAGGACATTTTAGTTTTCTTTTTAATCTATCAAGTTACCAATAAATGGAGTATGCTTTTTATTAGCGATTATAAATTCTTTGAAGAATCAACAGCTCTCAGTCCATTCACCTGACATTAAAATTCTTTTAATTTAAATCTTAATTCATTTCCTAATTTTATCTTAAATTAGCCTATGTTACTTCATTCCAAAATTTTCTCTTATTTCCTGATCCAAATCCCGCCTTTTTATATAATTATTTCTTAAATGCTTTATAAAATTTTTGCTGAGTCGCGAAACCTCACTTTTAGAGCTACGAGTTAAAAATCCCTAACGCCTATGACATAATTTCAAATAATTTAATATTCCGTTTTTTAATTCGACGCATGCCCAAGAGTGAAGTAGTAAAGCCTCTAAAGGGAAAACATATTAGTCATATTCCTCTTGTGTTATGATGCGAAGACGTGTTTCGTCTTTCGTCCCCTTATGCAGACTATGACTTCCGTGGTGAAATGAATTGTAGTCTCTTCCAGAATTATCATCTTTCGAACATTCATCTACTAAAATTAGCTACATATATAAATCTAAATAAAATTATGGCATAATATATTGTTAGATTAATGAATGTTGCGTTACGGAGTCTTAAAAAGAAGCAGTCGTTGATATAAAATCATTACATATCAATGACTTAGTGTCTACGTCTGTTGTGAACTTGAAGAATTAATGAATTTTAAAAAAAAATTTCAGATATTGACGGATTCTGAGAGATGACTCCCGGTAATAGACTCGATAAAACTTCCCAATAGAATTATCGCCATAAAGAGGAAATGACAGTATTCCATGTTTCGGAAGTGAAAATAAAACCAAAACTAAAGAATTGGTTGAGCAGCTGTTGAAGCCAGTCAAAACTATTACATTCCGAGAAGAGTGGGAAAATGTTTTTAAGGTTAAATTTAACTGATCAGAAGATAATGTATTTTTAGAACGTGGTTAAACTGAAGTTAAAATATAATGAAAATGCATTTTCTTAATAAAGAAAGCTTGCTATGAATTCCTAAATGATTCATTGGCTTAATACTATAAAAATTACACCATTTTCGTATTCTTTTTAAAAATTCAATGTTAAAACCATAATTAGTGAGATACTTACACCGAACTGGAAAATAAGAAGCTAAGTTGGGAGGGGGAGGCAGTCAGAAGAAAATAACCAAAACTTATATAGCGTTAGAAATAAATTTATCTGGTAATTAATCCTGTAATAAATTTCCGTATGCGAAAATGAAGGTTCGAGCTTATTCAGTAATGAAGTCATAACGATTTGAAAGTTATTTACATTTAATAACAGGGCGTGGATAAGGTTATATATATATTATAAAAAATTATCTTAAAAGCATCATATACTTCATCAAGCATTTTTAATTATGGGAACGTTTTCCCCGTGTCTTCCTTCCACTTCTTCATAACCTTTTGACCATCGCTTTTTTGACTGATTGTGGCCAAAATCTAACATTGAGCTACAGTTTGAATGTCAGAACGACTCAGGAGGCCCTTTGTCAAGGAATTAAGTAAAATAAATTGATAATCTAAAAAATATGTGTAGCATAAGATTAATGGAATACACAATGGCACCATTACACATTTTTCTGAAAAACAGCATTGCAAGTCTTATGCAGCATGATATAGTGACTTTGTAAGATTCAGTATCAAAATAAACCTTTTGAACACTTAACTTAAATAATTAAATGGCTTGCTGTGTGATCATTTTACATGGTGTTCATGCATTTGTGATGTTGTGTTATTTTAATTTCATCTAAACTTGTGTAATATGCATTTGCGTAACGCTCTATAGCAATTTCCCATTGTGTTAGGGGACTCATTGTTAAGTTTTTTAAATTACTTATTTCTGCACGCCTGACTTTCCGTTGAAGTTAATATAGGTTCCATTAAAAGCTTATTTAAACAACCTTTAATATTGTTGTTTGGATAATTATTGCATTTTATTTAGTTTCTTAAAATAATTATTTTTTACTCATCTTGATTGAGACTCCCTTAATATTTTCTCCAAGTTAGAAATTAACGACACTGTGGTGAAAGCTTCATAAGCTAGATAACATCTACCATACTCAATTGCTTTTGTATAGTGATTATGTTACTCCGCTACAAACCTTAATGTTGTGAGTTTGGTCCTAACCTTACTATTTACCACAACTCATAGAACAAATGTTGCCGAGAGTTAGAATTTCGTTCGGCAGAAAATAAGTTATAATATGGTTTAATAAGGTTTTTTTTTTCTGTGCAAACATTTTTTTTTATAAGTACCTTTTTTATGTGTCCTGTTATTATAATATGAGACTTAATCTTTTTCTGTGTTTTTAAACTCATTGCAGCTTTATTAAATTTTTTGTTCTGTAAGCGGTACTCTACACCTATTTTTTAGTTGCATAAAAATATAGAAAAATGCAGTAGAAGTATTTGCAAAAGTTTTTTTTTTTTAAAAAATTGACAAATGATAATTAAGCTATTTTTAAATGAAAACATAATGAAATATATTTTGATTTTTTTTGCAGTTATAAATTCGATATATATAATATATAATTCTGATTAATTTGTTGCATCAGCAAATTGATTTTTTTTCTTGCTAGCAAAATTATTGGAAGTATTTTTTCTCCCACTAGTTTCAATTGAAACATTTCTAGATTAAAAGAAAAAAGGATCAGTTGATTTTAACCATCCTCTTCCTTAGCCTCAGAGCAAGCAGGTTGAAATTTGGAAGAAGTTAGGTATTGGAATTTAAGCAAGCAGGTTGTTAGTTGAGATTAAATTAGCATCAAATCCATTTCTATCAAAATTTGTTGTTGTTGTGCGACTTCAATTAAATCAGTCGAATAATTTTAATGAACTCAGTAAATGTAACCTTGCTTCAAATTCGGGATGCCCTGATTGCATAAGGTTGAAATACTGAACATTTATGATAAATGACATCATTAATAATCGCTTCATTGACAAGAAAAACGAAATCCATGCCGCCAGTTCAAGTTCGTTAGTCTCGGTCCAAAGTTTGTAAAACAAATTATTCATTGTTTTGGGTACATTTCACCCTCACCTTGGCCTTTCCTACTCCTTTTATATAAATATTTCGATTTAATACTAAGCTATTTGTTCATGGCGCAAGTTGTTGATAATCGTAAATTAATCTGATATAAAAAAAATTAAAACTTGATGGGGAGGGGACAAAAACGGAATCCTAACTATCCGAAATGAACTTATACTTCACTTAAGAATTCATTTCCCCCTTTTGCAATCGCCTTTAAAAGAGCCTCAGCTGAAAATTCTTTGCGCCTGGATAAGAAACTGTTTTTTCATTTACTGTTCAACCTCATTCACAATCTTCATAGTAACTTTCGAAGAGCGGAAAATTCTGACCAACAACTGTTTTCCTCGAAGGAGCGGACGGGTGCCTTACGATATTTAACGATGGTTGGCTATTATTTGATGGCGGGAAACTAACGGTTTTTGTCACTGGTTGCTGTTTTTGACAAATTGATATCTCTCCTGTTGCCGCGTTAGCATTTATTCTGTATGATAAATAGTATTTAAAGGGATCATATATAATCAATCTACGGAATAAAAATGTATAAAAAAATGGAACGCTTAACTTTGGACGAAATATGCATTAAACTGGCGAAGCAAAGAGATCTAAGTGAGTATATATGTAATGAAATATAAAGATGTTTGCCTAACTATTTAAAATGTTACATATGGTTATTGATTTTTTGGAATTAATTAGATGAATTTTTTTACAATATTTGTATTTATCAGTTACGTTTAATCTGAATTTTTTTAAAAAATGTAACGGAACTTCGGCTTTCTTTAAGGGATGTATAAATAGTTTGATTTAAGATAAAATATAGTAATCGATGGTTAGCCAGAATTATTTATATATTTTACAGGATTGTGTTTGGTTGTGTTTTTCTCCCACATTTTATTTTTGTAAATATTTTTTCAATATGAAAAATTAACCAAGTGTTTTGAATGATGAAAATATGTTAGTATTCATTAAAGTTGCTGCTGACTATAAAAATGTTCTAAATTTGATTATTTTAAATTAATTGAATTACTAACAGTTTCTGCAAAATAATCCTGGTATAAGAAGCAAATATATGTACAATATCAGCTTTTTTCTTTTGCATTCCTTGATTAATCTTATTATTTTTGAATACCTCATACTTCCCATGGATCTCCTTTCCTGACTAAACCCTTTGCTCAACATTCATTTTAATAAAGCCAAGAGTTTAAATTAACTTCAAAATCATTTCCACATAATAATATTTATAGGATTAATTAAAAAATTTTTTGGAGATGGGCAGTTCAATATTGAAACAACAATTAAATATAAACAACAATTAAATAATTTCACATCCATTGATGATAAAAATTTAAAGCTATTCATTGTGATAATTAACTGTTCAAGTTGATGATTACTCTTTTGTTTAGCTTGATATTATTTCATTTCATGGAGCAGAATTTTGTAAAATTAAGTTCATGTGAAAGCAGATATAATCTTGTGTCTATATCAGACATTTTTTATGTTTATTATATTCATACAAAGTACAGATCTTATGCTTGGAAACGTTTTAAAAACATTGCTTTAATTCTGAGCTATTGGTACTCTTCTTTTGCTGCTACCAAATGGGCTTTCAAGACTAGTTTACTTTTGCTGCTAACACAACCTTTGAAAAAAAATCTATAACTTTTATTTATTTTATTTTATCTGTTTTAATTATATATATGTCTTTGTATATTCAAAACTATTTTTTCATTAATGCCCAGGGGCATACATATCAAGGTTTTAGGACCTCTTCTCTTTGTACTGGAATTCTAAGCTTCTCAACATATAACTTCCCTGTATATCTATTTATTTCTTACCTAATATGATATCAAAATGTTTTTGTTTATTAGTTGGAATTGGAAGGTACACTCCTTGCTTCTAAATATTGCATAATACTTTCAAGCAGAAATGTGTTCCATGGTCAGAATGCCATACTGTAGTTAATATATTAAATCAGTATCATGTAATTAATTTAAAATTATAAAAATAAAAAAAATTGATGTTTTAGGAGCACAAAATTAAACATTACTTTAAAGTTTTCATTTGCACGTAATCAAATGAAAGTTAAGAATTTTAGTGCACTGGCAATAATTTGAAACTTCTATTATTATTATGTTTCACTATCTAAAAATTCACTATGCATAGCATTAATATCATGTAGCTTCATAACATTATCATTTGCTGTCATAGTTGAACATTATTCTGCAAATCTTGTCAAGTACAGAAATCTTCACCAATTTCTTGTCTGTGGCGGTGTTCCACGGTTTATATTTGATGCAAATTTTGTATTTTTTTTGCCAAATTTTAGCTTTTAATTTGTACCTTTAATAATACTGTTATGTTGATATTGCTGATTAATGAATTTGATTGCTGGAATAAGCTAGCATTCTTCGAAGTGACAAAAATTTTATTTATTCCCTTAAAAATTATTATTAAAAATATTTTTTAATAATTTTCAAAAAATATTTCCTAGTTATAAAAAAAAATTCCGCCTGTTTATGCATTTAGTTGGAATATTCTTTGTGGAAATTAGAAAAATAAAGAAATGTAAAAGTTTCAATGAGAATAAATAGAGTATATGTTAACTGATGTAAATTACTCGTTAGATTGAATATGAACTAAATTGATATTGATTTAAATTGATATTGATAGAATTTACTGTCTCTTGATATAATGCGTAATGTATAAACCACTTTAAAACATTGGTTTTAAAGTGGTTAAAAAGATTTGCTAACATGCATCCATCTATTGTTAAAATATAGTTCTCATCAGTTTTTTTTTTAATAGCTGGAAACTATTCTGCACAAAAATTAATTTTTCTATGCAAGTTTGTTAAATATCATATTTAAGGTAATTTATACCACAAAATGAAATTTAACCTAAAAAACATCTATGCTGCTTTTTTCATAAAATTACTATTGTTTATTAATAAATGTTGAATTGTTACATTTTGTTTATATTCATTCTATCTTTCAGCATTATTTCTGGATTATTAAATTATCTGAGAATTTACTTTCTTAAGCATTAAAATATTTGTGTAAGAATAGGAAATCTGTTATATTTATTTATTTATTTCTCAGTTTTAGGTGATCAGACAAAGCAGTCAACATCTATGTATGGTCAGCTTGTAACACCTGATCAACTTGCTGAAATTACTTCTAGAGCTCAAAGTTCCCAAAATGACTTAGCTACACTTCATCCACGGACACCCTATAAATGTCGTGATCCTAGCCTTGCTCCATTAAGAAAGCTCAGTGTAGACCTTATAAAAACTTATAAGCACATAAATGAAGTAAGTGTGTACATTTAATTTCATTAATATTTTATTTATCCTATGAAAGGTAATTAATTGCTTTCTAAAGCTAACTGATAATATAACAGATTTTTTAAGCTCGGAACTGGCCTTAAGTATATTTAAGTGCTATGCACTCACACTTGAGAGAAGACAATTATTTATTAATTTTAGTTTGCTGTAAGAGCACTCAGCATTTATTACAGAAATTGGCAATGTCAAGAAAAGTTTTAACATTGTTAATACATTTAGAAATAAATCATTGTAATTATTATTTAGTGTACTACAGTATATATCATGCATAATATATATATCCCTTTAATTTAAAATAAAATTCTGTAGTGAAGTTTTGAGAGCATTATTCTAATTCTTTTTTTTTTCTAAAATTTTTATATCAGTATATATTTCAAAATACTTACATCTGTTTTCTACAGTATCAGTTACAGAGATAATAATAATAACACATCTAAATTTCTCAACTGG
The DNA here is from genome assembly GCA_026289955.1 of Argiope argentata. Classification (NCBI taxonomy): domain Eukaryota; kingdom Metazoa; phylum Arthropoda; class Arachnida; order Araneae; family Araneidae; genus Argiope; species Argiope argentata. The sequence continues at coordinate 460,994 of JAOUZG010006274.1, forward strand.
TTTTTCTATAATTTCATCTTGTGTATATTCGAAATATAATTTTTTGAAATTTGTTTTTCAGTAAAATGTTCTGAAAGATTCAAATTTGTCTAAGAAGGAGCTAAATTTTGGATTTTAGTTAAAATTTTATTGACTTAATTACAAGCCTGGTCAAGAACAATTGTTTTTAATTGAAATAGTTCATTGATAGTGCTAATTTTGTACAATATTGTAAACAATTCTATTAAGCAAACATCATTAAATAAAATAGATGTCATGTCCTGTATTGATTAAATAGACTTTTAGATTCTGTTACTATTCTATTATTGTTGTTTTCATGAATAAATTTTTCTAGGATTTTAACAGTTTGTTCAAACTTTATATACACTGCTATAACTGAATTTAGTGTGACTGCTCATTGAATGTCGCATAATAGTTTAAGAGTAAAGTTTAAATACAATATACTTTGTAGAATTTCCCATCTGTTTGTAGATGCAGATATTAAGTAGTAAAACAGTTGCAATATCCAAATTAATAAAAATAATAAATTACAATATATATTGCTGGAAACTGCATTACAAATTAATAAATTATCAGAATGTTCATACACAAGGCACATAAATTTAGAGAAGGCTGCACACCATTTTATTTCCCTTTCATATTGCTACTGTTGTCGTTTGTCGGTCGTCTACACTCCATGATATCTAAATCAAGCTCGCTTAATATTTTTAATAGAGCTTTTGCTAGTCCTTCACCTATAACATTATTTGTGTCAATAAATCCTAAAAATGACTCATTTCTACTTACTCTTTCTCTTCAAAATTTACATACCTGGTAAAGACTGAAGTTTTTTTTTTTTTTTTTTTTTTAATGGAAAATATTAGGAGTTGAATATATTTGGATACTGTAATATGTGGTTACTTTTGTATGGTCTTTATTTCCTAATGCAGGAATAATTTTTTCTTGTGATGAATGTGCTAAATCATGCACACTTTTATTTTTGAATTTTTTTATTATGTTTATATAATCCCTAAGCACATAATCATATTTACTTAATAATTCAATTAAAAAATAACCAGTATTAAGTGTTCATATTGCACAGTTTCCTCGAAGTAGAAGCTTATTATATGCTAAAAATAAAATCGCATCTACCTTTCTTTGAAATGTAGTCTAAGTCTTTCTGTTTCTTTATTATTATTAATTTGATTTTTAACATAACTGTTCAACATAAATTTGGATGTTTTACTAATTCTTTCAAAGTAATCAATTAAGTGACAAATAGAACACTCATAATCTTTCATTACAGTTGATAACCTTCTCCGGTTATTAAAGATACCTATAAATTATGCAGATTCATTTCCTCAGGAAAATAATATAGAGCATAAATAAAATAATGAGTCTGGTATAATTCAATCAGCTACAAAAGTGCATTTCATCATCAAGCACTTCTTTAAAAAAGTAGTTGTGGAAAATGGTCTAACTTCAGCTTTCTTGTGAAACACTCTTGCTTGTTGTATAAAAGTTTTTTTTTAAACACTAAATATTTTAAACTTAAAAGTTTTAATGTTTGGCCATAAGCCTGAATCACTTACATGCACTTGATCACACTTATTGTTATTTCCTTAGTTATTTTTTGATTCAGTCATATTTGTAAAAACATATGTTAATTCAAAAACTTTCATCATTTTTACTCTTTTATGGTAAAATTATGTGAATTTTTCTTCTCCAGTTGAAACTTGAATTGTAGCTTCTGAAGTCATTGCAATTTCATTACTAGAATTGCGTCTTAGAATAAAAAATAGATCTACCTGTGTCTCTCTGAAATGTAACTTTTTTTTCCTTCTAATTTTCTTTTTTGAAACCTAGTCTTGAAACTCGGAGGGGGACTTTCTTGGCATGGCCATGATTAGATTTAACAATATTAAACATTTTAAAGTATGTATTGTCTAAGTAATATATGTAATCTAATTTAGTTGGCATGGTAAATGACCATACTTTATGCTCATGATATGTGGCATACTTGCATTAAACTGTAATATATCTGCAAACATATATTTCATAATCTATTGATTGCTCCAGTTAAATCTCTTCCCCTCTTTTTTCCATCCTTTAATTTATTATTTTAGTTTTGATCATGATGGAGGCACATCAATCATGGGCCCCGGTGCATAACATCCGCCGCACCCCCCAGATAGCTGGCCCTGGCTAAGCTCATTGAGATTATTACTTGTCAGCAGCATGCTCTAATGTATCTAACAGCAAAAGACTAATCTATACTCTGAAACATTAACATCTGATGTTTTTTTGTTCTTTGAGATTTTCAGTCATAGTAAGAGCTTTCTTACCAATAACTTGTAATTACAATTTGTTCACTTGACGTCACTGCAAAACATCCAATTGATTTTTTTGAACAAAATTTAAATGCTACTATGAGAGGGCAAAAAACTAAATACTACTACAACTAATAATAATATTTTTTTAATACAATTAAATTACATTGAATAAGAATAAGAAATTATGAAAAAGATTCCAAACTTTGGAAAATCGTTATTCTTTGAAGTTACAAGTTCCAAATTAATTCATATAATATATATATATATATATATATATATATATATATATATATATATAT
>JAOUZG010006274.1:466471-490267 GCA_026289955.1 Argiope argentata
ATATATATATATATATATATAATATATAATATATGTATGTATGTATGTATGTAAAATAGCAGCTCTATTATTTTCTGCATATATTTGCATTCTACTGTAAAATGGCTGTGATAAGTATAGTTGCCAAATTGAAGAAATGATTGTGGATGTATACTAAAGAAATGCATCCTGTTGTCTCTCCCCTCCCCTATAAATAAACTTAAAATCCACCCTTGTTCTATTTGTAAATATTGTGACTTTTTAGCTGTTACAATGAACTGGTGGTGAAATCATGAGAATCTTAATTAAGAGACAGGAATATTAAAATGTTACCCACTATAGAAAGGAAGCTCATTCACAGTTTTGCAAAGCTAAAACTGTATATATTTTTTAATTATTGAATAATGTTAAAAAATTTGATTTATTTTCTAATCTGATTGGAATGTGAAGAGATAAAACCAAATTTTCTCTATTTTTTACATTTATTTTATTTGTTTGTACCTTATAAAGCTTGTCTTAGCCAAATGATATAGTATGTGCACTGTATATTTATTAAAATTTTTATGTATAGATATTGATATATTTTATATATTCTTGTGTTTTTCCAGGTTGTGAAAGCCTATGACCATGAAGAGCAGTGCCATGTTGCCATTAAAATAATCAAAAATAAAAAGCCTTTTCTTAATCAAGCTCAGATTGAAGTGAAATTACTTGAAATGATGAATAATCATGAAAGTGATAACAGTTTTGAATTACTGGGTCAAGATAAAATAGGTATATACCCATGGAACTCATAAAATAAAATTTAATTTTCCAGTGATGTAAATATGTTATTTTTTAAATTATTTAATCATTATTATATTATATTCTTTTTGAAGAAATAGCACAATTTTAATGTTGGTACCTTTCCATTTTTTTTATTTCTGCTCCTGGACATATCCTTTGTATGATACTTCAAAATTAGTCATATAAAATGCCAGGTGGTTGACTTCTTGATTGTAGATTTAAATTTATTATAAACAACTCCCCTTTAAGCATTTGGTAAATATGAGATGTTTTATACTTGAGTATAGTGGTCTTATATAAGATTAGATATAAAATATTAATTACCACATGCTTTATTGGATCTGAAAGATGCAAAATGAACCAAATAACCACACTCTAGATTTAATTTTCCTGTTTTTGTTTTGTTTTGCTTGAGGAAAATTCCCCAAAATTAATACCTAACTCTAGCTTATATGTATTTGGAACATCTATAATCCTTTTGTATTGTTGGAATTTTATTTGCAGCAGCATAATTATTGCAAACTATCCATTTATAATTATAAGATGAATATCTTAGCAAGTTGAGATATAGAAATCATAAAATATTTATTTTATTTAAACAACATCCTAATAGAAGTTGATTTTTTCCTTAATATGCTTATTTTTGGGTGAGGAGTATGATCAGCTTATTAGGAATCTACTATATACCAGTATTTTTAAGTACGAACAATAACTTTTTTCATTTTGAGGGATTTATTTGTCACTTTTTCTATATAGTTTGAGTAATATGTATTTCTTAATTCATTATTTATGCCTTAATTATTATCATTATTATAATTTTATGTAGTATGCTTTCATATACTTCTAGTTTTTTATAACCAATCTATTAATTATTTAATTTTTCTCTTAGTGAAATTGAAAGGACATTTCATGTGGAGAAATCATTTGTGCCTGGTGTTTGAATTGCTGTCTTACAATTTGTATGATCTTCTCAGAAACACTAACTTCCGTGGTGTGTCCTTAAACTTGACTCGAAAATTTGCTCAGCAGATGTGTACGGCTCTCATGTTTTTGTCTAGTTCTGATCTGAACATTATTCACTGTGACTTAAAACCTGAAAATATACTTCTTTGTAATCCTAAAAGAAGTGCAATTAAAATTGTGGATTTTGGTAGCTCTTGCCAACTTGGTCAAAGAGTAAGTATACCTATTATCACTTAATAGTGAAAGATGATTGAAATTCTGTTTTATTTCCTTTTGTTTTTTCATTTAAAGACATTACTTTTACATACATTATTGAATTTCATTATGTTTAGTTTGAATGTTTTAAAGAATGAATTGCTTATTTTTTCTTGAATTCTTGTTTTATCTGAATTATTATTATATGTCTGAATTCAGAATTTTCATAATTTTTTCAGATATACCAATATATCCAAAGCAGATTTTATCGATCTCCAGAGGTCCTTTTGGGCATTGCCTATGACATGTCAATAGACATGTGGAGTTTAGGATGTATACTTGTGGAAATGCATACTGGGGAACCTTTATTCAGTGGTGGAAATGAGGTAATCACCTTGATTTTTAAGTAATTTTGATTCTATTTAGATTATTTTATGTATTAATTTCTAATTGAAGATTAAATTGCTATTCAATTTTATAGTCATTTTTTTGTGGTAAATATTTTCAGAAAAACTGTTAATTTTAATTAAATAACTACCTTTAAAATAAGTAATGAAAATGCTATGGTAGATTGTGAAATTGTGTAATTTTAGAAAATTTATGGGTTGTTGATGTAGAAAATTCTGCAATAAACGATTTTATTTGTTGAAATATTTGTGCACAATCTTGGGAAACAAATAGGGGAAAGAATAGAATGTAATTAATAAAATTATGGTTTTTCTTTTGATCAATCATGTATTCTGATCCATGTTCAGAGCTTAATATAATAAGCCAGATTTATTAACTATGCTATTAATAATCAATTTAAATTATATATTGTTTAAAAATATTGATTTTAAAAAATTAGTTGTTATAAAATGCATGTGTTTTAGTAAATAATTGTATCTGGGAATATAAGCACACACACATACTTTTGTTAGTTTTTTTTGTGTGTATTTTATAATTTTTATATAGTTAATCATATATTCACAAGGCTGATTATTAATTTTTTTTATCAGCTTCTAAATTGTATTTTTGATATTTTGGCATAAATATGATAGAACTTCTCATTGCTTCAACTTGCATGTAAGAATCATGTTTGATGGTTATATTTGTATTATGTTTTAATCAAGGTTGAAATAAAAGATGAAATGTGAATGCAACATCTTCCTTTTTTATATCGTGTTTGTCTGAAGGAAAAATAATCACCACTCACTCATCTAATGTTATAGCTTTTATGTTATTGGAATATATGCATTGAATGGACATTTTTATTAAAATTTTCAACTTGTATCTTTATATTTTGTTTAAAAGCTATAAATAAACACTCATTCAAATAAAAAAAAGTAATCAATAGATTTTTATGATCAAGTTTGATATTGGTAAATTGTGTGTTAGATATCAGCATATATTTAATATATGTATATATTATGTAGATAAATATGTGCATGGTCATTAGCAAATATCTAAATAATTATAGTAATATGGTTTCTTCTATAAAATTTTGAGAAAAAGCAAGATTTGAAGAAAATTGTTATGTATTAATTCAGCTTATTGATACAGATCTTAATATTCGTGTTAAATTCAATTAAAAAGTTTTTTTTAATGTAGTATGCCTTCATCTAATATATTAAAAAATTCTGCTTTTCAGTTACAATTTTCCTTATCGAATTCAGAATAATTTTTAATTAACATGACAGTCCTTTGTCAGATTTTTGCAGGTTAAATCCTTAGATTTACCTTGAAGTTATTGCTTTAATGAAAGTAAAGCTCTTAGTAGAAAAAGTTAACATCCTACTGAAAATATTATTATAGAAATATGGCATAGAAAATGTTCTTATCGAGTAGCAATAGTGGAATGTAAATGATTCATTGTACGAATTTCAGGCTGCTTCATTGAAAGTTTTTACAGCTTGCATTTCAGTTACATTAAATTCAATGCTTCACTTAAGTGATGAATGGTGGTGCAGATATTATTAGAAGGGTTCTGGATAGTGTTCACCGTGTCGCAAAAAAGTATTTAATGAGATGAAAGATATAAAAGTCGTCAAGAAGTATGATTCAAATGGAAAACTTAATATCCATAAAATGGCTTAAACCTTTGCCAAATGGGTAATAGTTGTAATGTGCCTATGGAAACAGATGTTCATTTCTTCCAAAATAATTTTACAAAAATTGTCTTAATATTATTTTTTAAATTGAAAAAAATTATGATTTAAAGAACACTATTTCATTTCCTAACATTTTACCCCTTAATTCAGTTTGATACAATGTTTTTAAATATTAAATAGAATTAAAACTCATCCAATAAAACGTTTTATCATGTTCTATTAGTATATGATTATTTTCTTCGCAGTAGAATTTTCACTCCCGTTTTCATTTATTAGTATATAGAATTGTTAATTTGCAAGAAAAAGATTCAATTAGATTAATGTTTTTTCAGTTATACAACTAATATATAAAAAAATATTATAATAAGGAGAATAAAGTATGAAGAAATAAGTAAAAGTATGAAGTTAAAATATATATATATGTTTTATGCATTCTTTGTAAATCATTTAACATCCTATAATGTCAATCTGGATGAACAAATTGATTGTCAAAGTCGACCTGGTATTTAGAACATAGAAAGCTGTGTATTTGTTGTATCATAGTTTTTCAAAAATTCCCTTACTATTATTTAATAAAATAAAAATTTGAAGGAAAAAAATATCTCTAGATATTTAATATATTTTAAATCTATCATCCCCCCCTCCACCACCACAAACACATTTCTATCCTTTTATTCCTCTATGGGAACTAAAAATTGAGATTTTGAGATTGTTGTTTTAATATGCATGAATGAACTTCAGATGGTGAGTTTCAAGGTAACAAAATATTTTGTACTACATATGGTTGTATGCATTTCGAATTTATTAATACGAAGCCTCCCCTTCCCCTCCCTCCTACCTATATAGACATGGAAATTAGCAAGGTCAAAAAAGAAACTTTACGATTTATTAAATATGTTAGAAAATGTGATAAAGAATGAGTTGCTGTAGAAAATCGATTGTTTTATCAATTGCGCATTTTTTATTCATTATTTGTCAGTAGTAATATTTATCTTAATCATTTTTTATTTTGCGATTATTAATTTGATATCGATGCGTATGCTTTTGAATATTTTTAAATAACTTGTAAAATTGTAAGAATACTATTGTTATATTTTAGGTGGATCAAATGAATAAAATCGTGGAAGTAATAGGAATGCCTCCAAAGTACATTTTAGATATTGCCCACAAGACCCGAAAGTATTTTGATCGACTGCCAGATGGTACATATGTCCTTAAGAAAACTAAAGACAGAAAGAAAGTAAGGAGAAATAAAATTTACTTTTCAGTTTATGCCATTTCCACTGGTGTTTTCATTAAGTGTATATATATATAATGGAGTAGGGTTTTGCTGAAATTTCAAATTAAATATATATAAAATCGCTCATTGAGATGATTTATTATGTACACATGATTTTTATTGCATATGTCAGTACACAATTCGAAAAATTGTTCATGGTGAACATTACTAAGAGCAAATGTTAGTTCAATCATAAATATATATTTTTTAAATTTAAAGTGTTATCATGCTGTAATTTCAAGCTGCATAAAATTTAAAATGAATATCAGAAAATATATTATATCTTGGTTATTTCAGTTTTTTTTTTGTATGTCATTTTTGTCACCTTTTAAAACATGCATGACTGCAAATGTATGTGAATGTTATATATATGTTTTGCCCTATAAGCTCTCAGCCTTATTTTCTTAAATATGCTTGCCTTTCTGTACTGTATTTAATTAATATTTGAAGGGATCAAATGTTTGAGATTAAATTCCATTTAGTTCCCAGTTCTTGAATTAATTACATATAATAAAATTACTGTTAGTTATCATGCCATCTGTTACAAAATATTATTATAGAAATGAAATGTTCAAGCATTATTAATCAACCATTTGAATTTTTACAGTTGAGCCTTAATTTTGGAATTTTTTTTATCTGACTTTACATGAATGGTTATTAATATAAGTAGATTAATATTGCTATGTTAATGTTAGAATGAAATAAATAATTTCTTAACAATGAACTTATAATTTAATAGAATATGTAATACATCAGAAGCTTATGAAACTGGGAAAATACGAAATTTGGACCAATGGATATTATTTTTAATAATAGCAGAACACAAACAAATAAAAATATTTGCATATTTTTAAGTGTTGCCATAAAACACTTCTATGAAATATTGAAGAAATATTTTTAATTGTATAGATAAATGTTCTAATCTTAAAAGTGATGTCTTTTTATAATTTAATTTTATTTGAATATTGTTTTATATATTGAAGAGGAACAGTGCAGAAGTTGATGAAAGTTTATGTGTATATCTTTCTTAAAATTGATTTAAGCATAGAAATAGTCAAAGATATTAAATATGTATTGTTGTAATTATTAATTGTAGAGCTATTCAAAATTACTTAAAAATTGACAGATAATATCTATTATATAAATATGAATAACTGTGCAAAGGAAGGTAAAACAGTGAGTTGTTTGTATTAACTGAGTAAGTCAACAACGTATGTTGCATATATAATTTTTGTCCTTCATGTATTACACCTATACTTTAAACAGAGCTATCAATCTGTATTTATGTAGTTTAATATTACTTTTATAATAGTATCCTTCCCCCTTTTGGCTGTGAGTTACGCTGACAATTCATTAATAATCTATGGTAATGAAGTAGCTAGATATAGGCTTCATTTTATGGATTCTATTGAAATTATGTTTCATAGATAAAGAAAAATGTTTTTAGAAATTCAAAATTCATGTATTGAATGAAAATTTTGCTGTGAAAGGTTCAATTTTGAAAAAAAAAAAAAAAATGCCACATTTCCTTAATGAGCTCATCTTTTTATTCTGTGTTTTTCTTGCACATACATGCTTTATACTGTCTAAAGATATCAAATTCATTTGTCCTGGATCGTAAATTGCATTTATGATTCTAAAAATTGTCTTATGTCAATTGTTTCTGTTCACCTTTTACATTTTTTATTCTTTCTATCAAGTATAAATCGCCAGGAACGAGGAAACTCCATGACATACTTGGTGTTGAAACTGGAGGTCCAGGAGGAAGAAGATTAGGTGAAACTGGACATTCTGTGTCTGACTACCTCAAATTCAAAGATTTACTACTACGAATGCTTGATTATGACCCTAAGACAAGAATAACTCCCTATCATGCCTTACAGCACAGCTTTTTTAAACGGACAAGTGATGAAAGCACTAATACTACCCATAGTGCAAGCACAAGTCCAGCAATGGAACAGGGCACTATTTCTAATACAGGACAATGTGCAGCAGGTACTGGGTCAAGTTCTGGCAGCTCTTGTAAGTAATTTTATACATTTCTGCTCTTTATAGAAATCTGCTTTTTTTTTTTTTTTTTGCTGAATGATGTTTTAGAATAAGCGATTTTATTTTTAAATCCTTAGTTATTGTATTTGATAAAGCCAAGTTTTCAGAATTGCAGTTTATATTGTTATTCTAACTTTATGCCATTTCTTACTTTTTTTTCAAAGGAACTTTTAACAGTAATATGGAGAGGAATTTATTAAGTTAAAATAATTTTAAATTTGATAAAGGTTGATTTAAGTAAGTGTATTTTAGTGATTGCAAAAATTTGATTTTTTGATTTGGCAAAGTTATCTAAATATTCTGGAGCTATTAATATAATCTAAACATGCTTTGTAAAATTTGCATCAAAGCATTTGATTCAGTAGTTATTCTGACTCCCAGTATGCTTTCTGTAAAATTGGAAAATTAGAATCATAAAAATTTCTTTTCTTCAAATTCTGCAAAATATAAAAGGAAGCTGTTGTGATAGAAATTAGTGCCATTGATAGCGACTTGTATTCTCAGGTCTGACAAATTCATTTTTAAATTATAATTTTACCGTCTATTGTAATTTCTTTAAAAAGTTGACTGATTAAAGCTTTTAGAAGGATACTAATGTTCTTGGTTGTTAGATTTTTAGAAGAACTTTAAGTTTTCTTATAATCCTTGATTAAAGGAAGTAATGAAAGTTGGAATGAGAAATAAAATTATAATTTCATTTTGCATATAGTTCAAATTTTTGTTTATAATTTCAAAGGCTTAAATTTCTCCTGTTGATAGCATAATGAAATGTATGAAGTGAAGAACTTGAAATAATTATGCATTATTTTTTCATTCTATATAAATATGTTCTTAGAGAAAGTATATTTGATGTCTAGAATTGCCCCCCCCCCCCCAATTTTTGTAGCTTTAAAGTAAGGAAATGGATGTTCTTGATTATCGCCAATGTAATATTTGTTGTAAGAATAAGACAATTTTTAGCCCTAACGTGTTTCGCAGTTTTATGGAATAGTCATTAATTTTATTTTGAAAAAAGTTATTTATATATTAAATGTTATTTTTAATAAAGTTCCGGCCATTGCGAAGTATTCTATGTTCAGTTTTACTGAAGAATATAGTTTTAAATCTTTCTGCTTCTAATTGAATGCTATATTAACTACTGCAAAAGCAGGAAAAATAATTGATTTCTTGAATTTTTATTTCAGTTTATTTATCACTCATTATCGTTTTTTTATTTTTAATTTAAAATTTTGAAGTAAATGCAATAATAGATCCTGATAATCAGTGACATTGCTTGGGTTTTATAACAAATTGATGCAGTTTCAAATATTTAATATTTATATTAAGGACATAATTCATGAATGGAAGGTTTAATCAAAAGTAATACTTTTATGCCTATAAATTTGTTGACCAATATGATAAAAAAGGGTATCTATTTTTTTCTTTGTTGTGTGTAAATTTACATGTTATGAATTGTCACTTAGTAGATGCAAGAGAGAATATTAATTTGTATACACTTGTCAGAAATAATTAAAAGGTGATGTGTTGAGGATGTGAAATAGCATTCACTTTCATACTTTAAATATGCATTTTTTTAAATGTTAAGTCACTCAAATGAAAGGAAATACTGATAGTAGTATCAATGATTCTGTATGAGGCATGTTCTTATGTATTGATTTTTTTTGTACCGCATTTTGTTTGTACACAATAAATTGCTGTAGCACCAAAAGAAAAAAAAAACTTTCTGAGACAAATTGATTCATGAAGCAATGCTTCTCTTAATTCAGTTGAGTAGATGCCACAAGATAATTCTCAACAATTTTAATTTAACAGCAAATTGTGATTTCTGAGATTAATTAGCTACATAATGTATATCCTTCCAAAATTCTTTTCAAATATGTTTATTTCTCAAATTTTTTAAAATTAAAATTTATAAAGGAAAGTGATTGTAAAACATTTTGTGCCCAGATGATAAATTCTGACATATTTTTTGTTATTATATGAAGTGCCTGAGTCATCTTTGATTCTGATTCAATCCTCTGATTTAAGATTTCTTGCTAATTGTATTAATATAAAGCAGATGCAGATTGCTGTAGGCTCTAACTCGCAATCTGAGGCTTTGTAGCCAATTGATATATCCATTAGTCCAAAAGTGACACTTCGGTCCAAGGGACGCTATCTGACTTGTAAAGTTTTCATCAGAAATATATAGCATTTGCAACATGCATTGTTTTTTTAAAGATGAATGTCTTGCAATTTTACAGCTATTTGTGTAAAGTTAATTTATTTAGGCTGCATTATAATATGTATATATATTTTTTTCCCAGCATCTTCAGCACCTCCTCAAACAGGGCGTGCAAGATCTGATCCAACCCATCAACATTCTTATGGTCAGCTGCAGCATAGTTATACACAAACTGGATCTTATAGTATGCAATTTGGTGCTCATATATCAGTTACAACAGCAGCTTTGTCAGCAATGGAGTGCGAGAGCCCAATAACAAGCATTAGCGGTGCTGGTATATTTCGTTCCTCACAAAAAATTCATGCATGGAGTTCTTTGGGAGTTGCAAGTGCTCCAGTGACAGTTACTCCTAATGTTGCTAATGCTACAGGAACAGTTACTGTAGGGCAACACACCCATTCTAGTGCTCCTACTAGTCGCGCAGGATATTCTCATCTTCATAGCCACAACCATTCCTATCGAAGGCACCTTCATCCTCCACCAACACAGTCAAATGCTCCTAATCATGCAAATGTTCCCTCATCACATGTTGTTGGAGCAGTTGGTTTTGATCCCCTCCAGTCTTTCCAGCCACCATCAACTTTTAGTGTTGTATCCAGTAATCGAAGCCAAGCATGTTCTTCCTCATCAGCTGTGTCTTCCCAACTAATGCCAATGGACATGAATTCAAGCAATAACCTTTTCAGAGCAATAGATTGTACACAAACTTCCCTTAGTATGCAACTTGGGAGTTACCAGCCAGTACTTTATACAGGAACAGTATATAGTGGGCAAACAACAGTTCCTTCATATCTTGGCACAAATCTTTCTCAAATGGGATTACATCCGTCAGCAACACCCACCTCTCAGCCTTCCACTGTAATATTGCCTGATATAGTATCACAAAAGCAATCATCAGACAGAGATGAATCGCCAATGGTTGGTGTGTGTGTTGAACAGAGTCCTGTTGCTAGCCATTGACAAAAATATGTTATAATATAATATATTGTGAAAATTTCTACTCTTCTGCCATTTTCTGAAAATTTTTTGGGTGCATAATTAAATGCATCATAAAAATTGTCTATTTATTAAAGTCTTGTATAAAAGGGGCTATTTGAATTTTAGATTTGCCTTTAAGAAATAATCCTGAAAATGGCAGTTGATATATAGTTTTTCCGAAATGTGAAAGAAAAATGATTGGCTGTAGAGTAGAAGTCATGGGTCATTTTGTATATAATGTATCGCAATATAAGTATTTATTGCTTCATCTGTGGGAACATCTATGCAATTTCATATTTCCATAATAATGTATGTTATAGACCTATCATGATGTAGAGACATAGTATGTGTTCGACAATAATTTTCCTCAGTCTAATTTAGATACAAATGAGTGAGTTATTACTCTTGTATCATTCTGGTGCATTTGTGTATATAAATATAAATAAATGAAAATAAATATATATACATAATACATACACATTATTTATATGTATGCATATTCGCAGTCAGCAATCATTCACTTCCGCTTGAACCTCTACTCTTTCATGATACCTCCCTGATGATTCAAAACTATTTTTATTCTATCATGGGAAGTCAGGGTTTGATCACAGTGACATTAAATCAAGACATTATTTATCTGCAAAAATGAAATCATTGCATCATTTCATCTTGTCCAATATTTGAAATTTCAGGGAGGTAGCTCTGGTATATATATATATAATATATATGTATATATATTGACCCTCATCTGATGATTTTCTTTTTTAAGTGGAAGCATACTAGTTTATATTAAGGTCACTATAATGCCCTTAGGCTTTTATTTTTTTTATTTAGGTAAAGTAACTTTATTTACTGCACTTGGTTTAACTATATATATCAAACAATTAACTTGTTTTTAGCCCGAAGTATTTTTAAGTGCATTACTGAAAGCATATTTCATCTGTCAGCAACTCCTTGTATATGTATTTACTATCTGTTGTAAGTTGAATAAAACACAATCCTTTAAGCCTAAGTGTCTTACTTTAATCCTTTTCTTTTTTATGATTTTTCACATTATCACTGTAATGAAACACAAGTTGTGTAAATAAAGTCTTCCCTGAGCAACAGATTTAATAATCTTCAAAACAATTTTAAAGCCTTATGTAAGAAGAAATTTTATTTATTAGTATATTTTTCTGATTTTAATGTAGATTATTTTAAATACTGCTATCAATTTTTTTAATGTGTATTCTGTATAATCTGTTTTATCTTAATTGATGAGCATTCTCTTTCATCATTTTTAAGGATCATAAATAAACTGTTTGATCATTTTAAAATTGTTCTTATATTTAAAACTTAATTCTTTAATGACATTTCTTAATTTAATCATATACTTATAAAGTTTATATTTTATTGCTTTAAAGTGTAAAATGAAATGAATATTATATAGTTTTTGAAGTTGTCATAGGTATTTTTGCAATTCTTTACAGCATACAAATTTAAGCAACAGTAATTAAATGGTGAAAACATTATTTCACGTTTCCTTGTTAAATGTTATATTTGTTTTACTCGGGTAGTTCAGATTTCCTAGTCAGTGCCTGAGTTATCTTAATATTGGAAAGTCCATATTCTTTTAAAATTTTGTAAATGTTATCCATTTTTGTAAGCATATTTGTAATATGCAGCTTGTTTTAAATGGTACATTGTCTTTTTATATGACATTGCTAGACACTTAACATCATATATGTTTTGACCAGACACTGTTTCATATTTGAAGATTTGTTTAGCATATAAATTGTGAAGATTTTCTGGTTTTCATAGCTAAGATGTTAAGTTTGACAAAAAAAAATTAGTCTGAAAAATATTTAATTTTAACATGTTAAATAAATTCTCATTGACATTTGACATGAAAGTTTAATTCAAAATCTGAATTCTTGCTTGGCTGGAGCTCTTTTAAAAAATAATCCTTGCTTGAAATGCATTTTTATTTTTTCAACAGTACTGTTCTATTTTGTTTTTCTATATTTTTAATCTTATATGATATTAATTGCTTCCAAAACAAGGATGCCTTTACTGTTTGCAGTTTGACTAATTTTGAGGGAAAAATAGTGTTGCCAAACATTTGTGGAAGGATAATAAAATGTTTTAGCATTTGTCATAGCTTCTTTTTTTGTGCTTGATTTTTTTATTACAACCTTGAAATACAAATATGTTCAAATTTAATTTATTTTGAATTTCTGAATATTTTTTTCACTTTCACCTATATATATACTATGTTTAAATTTTTTGATTGTGTGAGTTATAACTATGTTAAATTTTGTAAATAAAGAATTTCAGTAAATACTAAATTGGTTTTTAACTTTTTAGCATTTCACTTTACTAATATAAAATGCACTGCTGAGATAAAAGAAACATTCAATTTCGTATTGTTTCTTACATTCAAATATGGTACACAAAGTTTGAAAACTGATTTAAGTGTTAATGTTTAAAACATTTGATACAATTAAGATATGTGCTATTTGTCAAAAATTGTTTTCAGATGTTAATTTATAATGCTATTAACTAGAAATTAAAGAGCATGTTATGTAAAAGTAGTCAAAGTTCATTCAATCTTTGCAATGTAATGTGAGCTATATAAAGATTCAGACTTCTATTTAAATAAAATATGTCTTGATCTGTTAAGAAAGAAAAATAAAAATTCTTATGCATTTTGAACCGCTACTTAGTGCAAACGAGAATTTAATTTTAAATATTTTTTCAAATTAATTTTAGTTGGACAAATGAAATGTAATTTTTTTAAAACATTGATGGGATTAATAGTTACCACTACGTATTGGACTAACTTATTCACAATTAATTATAAATGGAACAGTGATGTTTAAATTATATACTGTATTAGTGTTTTTGACATTTTGAAAGGGAGGAATTCAAGATTTGATTTTGGTAAAAATCGGAATGTACGTTTTAAGAAAACAATGAGTTGATAAACACATATTTTCCTGTGTCGTGTATGAAGACATTTAGTTTTTCTGTTTTGACTGATGAAAATAAAAGGTTACGGAGAATGCCTCTGCTTAATGCAGGGAAATTTTACTTATATAATTCTCATGAATCAATCATGTATAGCATACTTAAGACCTTTTTTTGAGCTCTTTTTCTTCTTTTTGTTTTTAATGTTTAAATTATTTCTCTCTTCCTCCTTTTAAAAAAGTAATATAAAACTGAAATGGTTTCTAGCATTTAATTTACAGCAAAACATGTTTTGTCCTTCGCATTAGTGGGCACCTCATGTGTTATTACTCTAAAACAAAAATGCTCTACAACTTTAATTGGCATTTCCTCCTGTATTGCGTAGTTTTCCAGATAAGAAGTAGGCACTTTAAACGATCTCATCACTTAGCTCTTTTACTATACCCAGAATAGCACTTGTATGACTACAGATGTTATCACTACGAATTTAAGGATGTGTTTGAAGGATTTAAGCGGACACTGTGTATACGTTCGGATCAGTCTACGTGGCCTTAGAGCAGGGATGGCAAACCAATGGCACGCGTGCCATTGATGGCCCGCGACATACCATTTTGGGCACGCCAAAGATCAAAAAGGTTTGCATGTGACTCCATTTGACAAACTGGACGAATCCCAAGTCGATTGATAGGAAATTGAAAAATCTGAAATGCAGCTGACTGATTTCCAATCTTATTCAAAATGGATTGAAAAATTTACTGGAACAAGGAAAAGGACGGAATTGATTGAAACAGAAAGATTAACAAGCAATGTAAGTAAAAATGCCAGTAACGAGATTTTGGAAACATGAGATTCGATTCCAGATACATTTAACTGTTTAAGAAGTTAGCGTCTGTTATTTTAACCATATTTTCGTCTACCTATACCTGCGAATTATTATTTTCTCTGTTAAATAACATTAAAGATTTGCTTAGGCACATGAATTCCTAATTCTACTAAAAGCAAAATCTTACAATCCTACATTTGTCATCTAATCTGCAGCGACAGAGGTTACAATAATGTTACTTTTATCTGATTTACACATAAACACGAAACCTTTACTACTATACAGTGCAAAATGTATTTTTCTCTAGTAAAAAGTTTTGAGTTGTTAGAATTTAGTTTTATTATTTTCTCAATAATCACAAGTCAAAATAATTTGATGGCACGTCTATACCTCTATTAAATATTTCTTCAGAAAAAATAGCATGTTGATCCATAAAAGTTCGCCATTCCTGCCATAGAGTAATCCAATCATTGTACTTGAAGGTGGATAGTAAGTCTGGGAATTTTTTGCTCTGCTTTAATTTACGAATTTTAGATATGAAAACATGTAATTATCATTATAAAAGCTTAAACAGGTGACTGGGTGTTACTGCTGATGGGGGAAAAAAACCACAGTGAGAAAATTAAAAACTTTCTTGGGTACATCGGTCTCTTCTTTTTTATTTTTTGCTTTAAAACCCTTGGTACAACTTGAAAATGTGTTAGGACATATTTATACCAGAATGAATCCCTGTACAATAAATTCTATCTCAAATGTTGAAGCACTTAGGGCAATAGTACAATAATTTCAAGCAATGAAACCGAAAAATTACTGCAAAGAACGAATGAAATAAAAACTGCTGACTTTTAAAGACTTAGTTTGTGAAACAATCACAAAAACTGCTCGTAAGTGTAGCCTTAACATTCATATAAGCTTCGTGGCGTCCATAATTGGTCACAAGACAGATCTAATCAGTAAAGCTACCCACAAGTGTCGCCACCAAAATTTTATATGAGTTTCGTGCTGTCAATGTACTCATCAGTTCACAATGAGTAAGATAAGTGCATTTTTCGTATGTCAATTGAAGCGATGAAATGCTGATAAAATTCTCATCAGAGTTGACGAGATAGGAGTTATCTTAGATAAAGCTGTTTATATGACCCTCAGGACAAAAAGTCCGCGTATGAGAAATTGAGTGCCATGCCAGTCACTTCAATGAACTATCCCATCAAAGAAAGACTTCCAGCGCTTGTAGTGATTACTGCA
Source organism: Argiope argentata (assembly GCA_026289955.1). NCBI lineage: Eukaryota > Metazoa > Arthropoda > Arachnida > Araneae > Araneidae > Argiope > Argiope argentata. The sequence goes on from JAOUZG010006274.1 coordinate 482,032, forward strand.
TTACGATAGGCCGAAAAAAAAATTAAATATCTATTTTTCTTCATATTGTTAAAGCGGGAAACAAAAGGTGTGAGAGCCAAGAATTATATGAGTTTCATGCTGTCAATGCACTCATCAATGCACAAGGAGTAAGATAAGTGCATTTTTCGTATGGCAATTGAAGCTATGAAATGCTGAAATGATCGCGCGGCTGAGAGGAAAAAAATGATAGTAAATTTATTGATATTTTCAGCTCCTGCATGTCACGCAAAAGTTGTAAAATATTTTGAAAATCGACAAAGAAAAATATATCTTTAACTAATCCAATCTACAAAATGAATAAACAACAACAATAACAAAATACGTGAACTAACTTTAATATGTGACTTATAGTTCTTATCATTATGATCTTTACACATCATCCTGTATATGAATTACAGTAGTTTAATATGCCTGCATGTGAGAAGATTATTATATTATTGACAAAATATCAATTGAATTTATCTTTTTTTTTATAGTAACACGCTCTAAAACTAGTATATCATTCCTTAGATTAACACCAATGAAAATCAATACCTATATGGAATTATTTCAGATACTTATTTAATCATTAACTATGAAATTAAATTAAATTTAAATCTTTTGCTCGGTATTTCTCGTTTGCTTAAAACCAGATGCTTCTTGTAAGTTTGATAGGTGGAAAAACTCCGGCATTAGGGACAAATGTGCCGTTTCTGGGCTCAGTATGTGCAATTGTTAACCAATGGTTTTGAGGAATGCTACCTCTTTGATTTCGTGACCTTGTATATAAATTTAGAGTGGAATCCTTCATCCGAAATGAAAATATTTTTATCATTTTTGTAGAGGAGTTTTTCAATGAACGAGTAAAAGTAGGTGTATCAACACATGTATCAGTCTTCCAATTAGCAAAAATCTGATTTGTTTTCAGGTGTCCAGAATTCGGATCAACAACATATTTTTAGTATGAAGAAAAAGTCGTCTTATTTATTTAGAGAAAGTATATCATTCATTATCATTTAATTTCAAGCAAGTTTGCAGAAAGATAACGAGTCGTTTCAATGATTTTCAATACGGGATTTGTATTCTATGACGAATATACCAGTTCTAATATTTAACAGCTCTTCACCGGCATTTGAGGGGGACGATTTGCATACATTTTTTTTCTTTTTTTCTTTTAGTACCATTTTAGTACTTTGTTTACTATTGCAAAACACCTAAAAAGTGACTTTTTTTAAGGTTCGTGGATAGCCAATTCAGTATAATTTTATGATAATTAAAATATTCAGATAGAATTTCTTGCTAAGCCTGGTGTCCTGGCACAGAGGTAGTGGGTCTTCCTCGGGATCTGGGCGTCCCGGTTAAGGCATGATTGTTCTTCTGAATCTTATCTGTGAAGAGTATGAATGTGCCCACCCCCGTAAAAAGAGGCTGTGCAAATGAATGTGCTGAGTGAGTAGCTAAGTCGTACTCTTGGCTGTAGTTTTCTTTACTTCAAAAACAAGAGACGCTCATTCGGCTTAAAATCGCCGAAGGCCGTCAGCGTGCTTGTCCATGGCAAGTGCCATTAGTAACAACAACAGGATTTCTTGCTAAGTGTTTTTTACCCAATATAGGGAGCTAAGTATGTTATGCTCGAATTCATTTGTAAATCAAATTTTTTAGTATCATTTAATGAGAAAAAGTAAAATCCAGCAGAAAAAAATAACACATAAAGATTTTTTTAACCACTGTATGATTTCTTAAAGTCTCTTAATTTTTGTTATTTTTGATATTCTTGATATTCGTTTTTCGGTAACAAATTATATTCTAGTTTTAGAGCTTGGTTTTGCATTATGTTAGCTTAAACAATGAAAACATAAGTTGTAATTTTTAGACCTATATAATCTTTTGCTATGTTTATACATCGGAATATTGTAATTCTTTTTAAAAAAATAAGGCGTAAAAGTTATGATGGTAAATGAATAATGGTAAATGGTGAAAATGAATGAATGAAATAAAAATAACACATCGAAGTAATTTCGCTTGTTTTATTTGTTTATTTATTTTGAAGGATATGTGCGACTGCAACTTATGTACCGATTTTGATAGAAATTAAATTTTATGACTCTTTTATGAATTTGAGAGCTCAATAGCTGGTATTAAGAAACAGATAACGATGAATTTAAAAAATTAAAGAAAAATGATTAATTTTTGCCATTTTTTATGACTTTTGTGCTATGCGGGAGGAAATATAAATGAATTGTACTAATTCCCCCCCCCTCATTTCGTTTCTCTCCGATTCATTTCTCTATGGCGACATGAAAAAAAAATTACGGCTTTATGTTTGTGTAGTTGGTTTGTATAGTAGATTAACCATAAAAACTGAATGACCGGACCTCCGCAACAGCAATTGGCGAGAACTGTGGTTGAGTCCATAGGCTATAGCCGGCCGCGGTACAACACTTTCCGAAGGAAATACGTCCCGTCATCGTTGGGAGAAGTCTGATCCCCACATATTAGTGTACCCACCAGTTTGCGAAATCCAACCACCATAACAGAAGCATATCTTTCTCAATTGCTAGGTGCCCCCCGGGGAGGAAAGACTGGATAACAATAAAGTCAGATAAGCTGGAGTTCTATGAACTATCTCGTTGCCCACCAATACCAGAAGACAAAGTTCTTATATAAAATGTATTACGCAATATGTATTTTCCCATTGAGTACAAAGCCCTCTATTTAATTCAAACCATGTAGAATGTGAACGCTACCTGCTAAATCATAGAAACAGTTGCCTGTGACGTGCTTAGTTAAAATAGAAGACTCTGTCTTAGTTGTTTATATACTGCACTGCACGTTCATATAATTTATTAGAGAAAAAGTAAGTTAAAGGATATAAACTGTTCACATTTTAACAGCCTGCGTTCTGGCACAGAGGTAGCGCGTCTTCCTTGTGATCCCGGGTTCAAGTCCCGGTTAGGGCATGGTTGTTCTTCTATATTCTGTCAGTGAGGCGTGTGAATGTGATGAGTGTGTAGCTTAAGTCGTACTCTTAGCCCTAGTTGGCGCTACTTCAAACAAGAGACGCTTATTTCGGCTTAAATCCGCAGATGCATCAGCGGGCTTGGCCATGACAAGTATCATTAGTAACAACAACAACATTTTATCATAAATTCTGTAATACTTAACTCAAATGCAGGAAACGTAAGCAAAACATTAAAGTCAATCGTGAGCCTTGTTCTTAAGAAGATAAACTTAAACTGATTTTATTTTTCACTGATAAATGATTACATAGTTATGAAAATGTAACTCTAAGAGTCAAAACCTACAGCCTTCAGTGTTTTTAAAAAAGTCCTTAATAGATTTCTGCTTCTGGAATAAAAAAAAGAAAGAAAACTGGGCAGGGTAGTACGGAATCCGGATAGTTGCGAACCGGATACTCTGGAGTCTACTGTACTTTCAAAACTATGATGTGAAAATTTAAAGCGCTCCGAAAGGCCAATTTTTTTTTCTCTTTTTGAGAGATTACCGTGATTTAATGTATGTAAAAACTGTGAGAAAAAAAATACCATTGAAATGAAGAAGAAAATAAGCTATCTCTTTAAATATTACATTTAACTAATAATTATGCTTTAATAATGTTAAATAATGCCGTGTTTTAAAATTAATAACACTATAAGCAGACAAGAAACGTATAAGCGATTCTATAAACGAATTCGATTTGCTAGCTTTTGAAAGAAATTGTTTTAACGCATAATCTATCAGAAAGGATGATATTTGATTAAAATTCCAGGAAGCTCTGAAAATATTTTATTAATTAAATAATAATTAGGAAATTTTGAAAATTATGTTCTACGAAGTACTAATGAGACAGTTGAAAAGAGTATGGTTAAGTACAAATACGAGCGAATGAAATAATAAATTAATAAATGGAATGAATGCTATCAGGAGAATGTAAAATAATTCATCTTAAAAAGTAAATTAGAAATTTAAGGTTGTATAAGTTAATTTTCTTATTCGCGATTCTGTTGTTGTTACTTATGGCACTTGCCATAGTGGACAAGCCCCCCCGCTGACACAGCAGCAGATTTAAGCCGAAAGGAGCGTCTCTTGTTTTTGAAGTAGCGCCAACGAGGGCCAAGAGTACGACTTAGCTATACACTCACCGCATTCACTGGCACAACCCTTTTTTACAGGGGGGGCACATTCACACATCTCACAGATAGCACACAGAAGAACAACCATGCCCGAACCGGGACTCACAGATCATGGGGAAGACGCGCTACCTCTGCGCCAGAAAGCCGGCATTTGTGATTTTTCTTAATGACATAGTAATTGAATGTGAATGTCGTATCAAAAGTTTTCGTAATTGATAACTTTCACTTCAACTTTATTAAGAAAAATGTGAACCGGCAGAAGATGTATCTACAATGTCAGATTTGCTCTTTTGAATTTTGTGAGGTTGTAACTGTCGGATAAGAAAGCTTACTTCCTTCATTAAGTGATCTTTAAGGGTCTTCTCCATTATCAAGATATCTAAGATTTAAAATCTTTTCTCAAAAAAAAATAATAATAATAAATCCCGTATAAAAAAGCCTACTTTTGCCCATTCATTAAATTGCGTTTAAGAGTCATCACCATCATCAAGATATCAACCAAATTAGTAAAATCATTAAGTCAATATGGGCAAAAAGAATAATAATAATAAAAAAGATTAAAATGAAATCTGCTATGCATATTTTAATGTATCGTGTCAGAACATAATGTCTTGAACTTGCCAAGCCATACGTGCTCGTGCAAGTTAAATAATATTCTTATTCATTTTAATTGTTTCATTGGATTAGTCACTTTGGTACTGCAAACGATAAAAAAAACTTTGTCTCGCATTTATTGTTTAAAAAAATATTACATACCCTATTTATTTCATTTCATATAATCACGTGCTCAAAATTACATTGTTCTAGGTTTTATTTTCTGTAGTAATTAACTTAGTTTTTTTAACCAGAGCGTTTGTAAATGCAATGGCAACATGTTATTAAAAGTTGATTTTTGAGATGCTTGTGCAGATAATAAAATTTCAATTTTCCGCCTACGGATTTTTGTTGACGCCAAAAACCTCATCAACAAAACCAAAAACAACATCATGCTCTGACATGATAATAAAAATAAAGAATAAATTCTGAATTCAGCCTGAAGACTTTCCAAAGGGTTACCCTCAGGCAAGGATTCAAACAAGGGATTTTTTCTGAGAGGAGTCTGACTTTCATTCAATAATAATGATCCCTTGTGACCGGAAAATCTCCTGAAATTGAGGCCTTAGAGATAACCAGTTTTCACAGAAATAAAGCAATAAATTATAGCTTCCAATTTAAGTTAAATTACAAAAACACAAATTATAAAAAATCATTCACAAACCAAAATTATTAAAAAAATAAAGGAAAGAAGTGAAACTATTCAACAAAAAGCTATGTTGAAGTTTCCCGCTTCCATAGCTGCTCCTGTTTTAAATACTTCGTCTTTCGAAGTAATAATTAGAGGGCACAGCGCCATCTATTGAGTTAGTTAACAAGTATCAGAAAATTTATTTTTAGCTGCGCAAAAGGGTAAAAAAAGACAAATCCTTTCTTATCAAAAATTCTATATGGCAATAATTTCTGGGAAATGCATTAGTTGTTAAGTTTTTAATGAGGTAATTTGTTACTTCAATATAAGAAATTTAACTATTACAAACCCTTTTAATCCTGTTAAATTGTGAGCAAATTAAATTTTTGAAAATTTTAGGATTTAGAATAGAATGTTAATTACTAAAATTAATTATCTTAAAGTTGAATTCATCCCTTTTATAGTAGATACCTACAAATGTTTTACCATTCGAAATTTCGATTTTTAAATCTAGATAGGCAGCTTTAAGTTGATTTTCGTTTGTTTCAGGTAGGACTAAGCCTTTTGGATAATAATTAGTAACAATATTAATATTATCTAAATTTAACAAAAGTAAAACATCAATATATCTACAACCGTTTATTAAATTGTTTTAATAATTTTTTTCTCACAGTAATGTTGGAAAATATTGGCTAAAGCACTTAAAAAAAGCTGTTCCCATTGGTTTACTTTACTTTTTTATAAAAATTAATTCCATTAAAACGTAATTTTCGGTATTATTAAATTTACATAATTCTTGCCAGTTATTTTTTGTAATAATATCTTCATTTAATTATACATCCCCTTTTTAGTTTTACATTTATTTCTATTTTCTAATATCATTATATATCTATATCTATATGTATTCATTATAGTTCATATATAAATAAATGATTAATAAATTCATTTCCCCTTTTTTAAAAAGGGGAATAAGTTTTAAAAATAAATTAATATAGATAACAAAATATCTATTTATTATGTAATGCATATTTCTCAAATATATAAGAAATTATAAAATATTTACTGTCATATATTATTATTTCAATCAAAACATATTTTTTAATAGTATAAAGGAGTAAAGATATGAAATTTTTTTTTCAGTCTTGGTTTCTATATAGAGCATTAGCTCTCAACCGGAATGCTGATAGATATTTTAAATCATTTTATTTATTTGCTTTTCTTATGCTACTCTTAGTGCTTAGTTAAATTTCTATCAGATTTTAAATATTATCAATAACGTATGAAAAAAATTAGGTTTCATCTTGTTTTAAAAGTTGTCTGGTACTGTCGGTAATTTTTTAAAAGAGCTATGAGGAATAAAAATTATTTGGTGTAAATAGCATTAATATTTTAATTAAAAATAATACATATAACAAAATGATTTTAAATAAAACAAATATAATTTTGTTTAAAATTGTTACTATTCTCCATAATAGTACTTTTTATATATATAAAATATTATATAGGTTTTTGAAGAATGGGTTAATTTACGTGTGTGTTAGAATTCTGTAAAGTATTTTTTATTAAATATTTGTTAACTTTCTTGTATAAGACATTTACTTGTAAATTGCTTATGTACCAGACCAACAACAACTTATCCGATGTTATAACACTAGACTAAATTATAGAATAAGAACTTATAATTTTGCATACAAATTTTTGAGATGTAAGAAGGCTTAAATGAAAATTTTGCAGCAACTAAATATTTAGTTTTTAATTGAAGGCCTATCCATTTTAGGCTAGTTTCAAGAAGAGAAAATTATGATTTCAAAGGAATATTGTCTGCTTATCTCGTTCAGAGTATATTTCCTGTACGATCAGCAGAATAGTTAATAAATACTGTACATATGTTATATTAAAGCTTATTTCCATCAACGTTTATCATTATTGTTTTTTTTTTGAAGAAAAAGAAAAAGGAAATATTTCTTTGTGGATTGGAATACCCTTGGAACAGGACCGTAGTACCGTAAATTTGATAACAGTTTAGCAATGTGACGTATATTGAATAGATTTTAAGATCTATTTGTATCATCAAGCATGAGGTTGCCGCCTCTAACGCCTATGTGAAAAACCACCACTAAATATAATCGTAAAAACACACACACACGAATTTGAAGTTTTTAGAACCTAACATCATTGAAACCGAATTCACACCATTTTGAGAATTTATATCTATCCGTCGCTTTGTTCTGGCTATGAGCACAATGACTCAAAAATGGTTTGGACAAAACTGGGTGAAATTTTGTTAATGATCTTGAAACCTAATTGCTAGATCTCTCTCAAAATTTGAATGAAATCCGTTCAAAGAACGTTTTTGGCCCGATTGTCCGACAAATGAACATAACTACAATGAATAAAACCTAGAAAGACAAAATCTTACTCTCAGGTTTAACATCTAATATGTAAATCAGTGCAAAATTTTGAGCTAAATTTGACAAGCAGTTGATCGGCTGTTGGTATGTATTTTGTATGCAAGAAATTGCGATAATCAAAAACGCAAAAAATTAAAATTTGTTTCATAGTTTTAGTATCTAAAGTGTCGATGTTATCATATTTGGAATCAAATTTATAAAAAAGTCACTGCCTGTTGGTTTGTGCTTTCATATACATGTAAATAATTCATTGCATTTACATACGCGTGTGGGAAAATTGACCTGATAACTAAAACTGTAGTTCTCTATAAAAATTTGGTTTCAATAGAACTTACAAGAGTCGTCCAAATATCTATTCGATTTTCTGGTATTCGTATTTTAACCACATATCCTTCTTTTATCTCTCACACACACACACACAGAGAGAGAGAGAGAGAGAGAGAGAGAGAGAGAGAGAGAGAGAGAGA
>JAOUZG010006274.1:490277-543715 GCA_026289955.1 Argiope argentata
AGAGAGAGAGAGAGAGAGAGAGAGAGAGAGAGAGAGAGAGAGAGAGAGACAAAGAAAACCCCATCAAAAGTTGGCAAGATTGATTCAGTAAAAATGCTAGATTTAAGCCAAAGATCATATTTCGTACTTATTGCTTGCCGATGCCATGTAATTAATACATAAATCATGGCAAATATTACATGTTATCACTTTTAACTGTGCATACAAGTTCTTTACTTTGCTGAAAAGCACACATTTTTCATGCATGGGATACTGAAAATAAAAAATATATGTATGAGAACTAGTAATATTTAATGCTTTGCAGAAGAGTCACAATTTTATGCGGAAGGAGGAAAGGGGGGAGAAGAGGATTGAAACATTTGTTAGAGAATGTGTCAGTAAGTTTTAAGGATACGAATAGGGCGAGATTTATCGTGAGCCACCAGGTTAAAGTAGAAATATAACGAAATTTCTTTCTTCCTTTTCTTTTTAATACGAGCATACTTAAATTTGAAAACATGAGCAACGAATAAAATTGTGGATCTAATCTGAGTTAATCCTTTTTGCTTTTATTTCTGAAGATGAATATTTAGTGATAAAACAAAGGACTGTCAAGAACCTTCCGATAACCGCAATTATTTTTTCACAATGATATTTAGTTAGGGAATAGAAAACAGTTTATTCCAAAATGACATGTTTAAAACAAGTGTTTTTATGTATTAGAACGTAGCAGTATTATTAGAAATATTAACAAAAATTATATATGAAAGTCAATAAGAATGAAAGCAACAGAAGTAAACACAATTCAATAAACAAAACGAAATCTAAAACGAAAATTAATTGTGAATATCAATTTATTGTATCGCGATTCATCATGAACCATTATTAATGATCATGATTTCGATAGATCGATATTTTCCGGAATCTGGCAACAAAAATTTGATGCTTCAAAAATACGAATTTTCGATAAATTGAAAATTGGTAGAGCTGTAGAGATGACTCTCTTTATTTCTAACATAAAAAGCAAAATCTCTAATCTTAACAAGTCTACTATTAAAAGAAAACATTTCTATTACGTAACGCTTGAATTTATCTATTAATCAACAGATGGCGTCACCATAAACCCACCAGTCTAATAAACAGAAAAGGAATTAAACTGTGACAAAGATTTCATGATTTTAAATTACTTTAAAGGTATTATTGGATCAATAAAAGAGTTACAGAAACTTTTAAAAGAATTTTCAATTTTTTGGGGGGCGACTTGAAAATCAAATACCAATTAAATGAAACAGATTTACATTCTGCTTGTAGCATTCGACAGTTCTAAGCAATCAAAAAATGGTAATAATTCATCTGAAATGGCTTATGAATATTGTTTATTGGAAGCGAAACGGGATAAAAATAAAAAATAAAAATCACAAATATTTCCATGCAGCTCTATTCCATTCATCTAGACTTATTTTAAATCATGCATGGAACTCTTCTTGGAAAATTAGAATTGCTATTAGTTTGATTAGTTTAAAAATATTAACGTTCAGTTTTAAAACAACATTAGAGCTATTTTGGAACAGACCTCATGTTTTTGAACCGTGTCAGATAATGAGGACGACACCTGAGCTGGCACCTCTCTCTACAAATTTCCATATCATACCAGCGGGAGGACGTTAAGCCCCGGCAGATTTAACGTGGACCAGACCCGCTTATATGACAGTTCTTCGGTGGAATCGGATCGCGGATCTGAAACCTGTAGGTTCCTAAGCCGATACCTTACCACCAGGCCAATGCAATTATATTACCATTGCTTTAGCTATAGACAAAATCGAGAATTGCAATCACAGCCAAAACATGATTATTCTGATTAAAATAGTATACCTTACAATGAAATAATTCCACCAACCATTTACAACTTTTCAAACTCAGTAGTTGCATTGAATTTTAATATTTATAAACCCCTTACTCTTGACATTACATCCCTGAACTTGACAATATTGCCTTTAACCCCCCTCCCCCCACACATATGGTTACACTTCAGATAGTACGTTGATATTACATATGTCAAAAGTTTTCTCTTCCATTTAAAATGCAACCGATTACCTAACCTAATTCAGACCATAATCCCATTTTATTCAGAACTTACATAAAATATCCTTACCAATTACTAATGGAAAATTTAAAAATTTATAAACTAATTGGGAAATTTTAGAGCCCTATTCATCCAAGATACCCCCCCCCCTACCCGATTCTGATGATATTAACGCTCCCGAACAACGTGACAGATGTTTAATGTCTTTGAATCTCACCTCATCGATGTAAAGATCGCTATATCAAACCTTATTTTCCATACTCAAATTTATATTAATTCTAAAATCAGGTAATTTAATCAATAGAAGGATTTTGACAAGATGATATTTTAAAGAGTTAGGAATCCAATTTTAAAAGATTAATTAACCGTGTCAATAAAAGTATCGAAAGATATCACAATAAGATTAAAAATATCAGTTTTATGAATTAACTTATAAATGCTAACACTGGAGACGGAACACTCTGGAAATGTGTATGATGTTTTGTATGATTTGTATGAGTCTGTTTACTTTCAAAAGATTTCTACTCTTTAAATATTGCTATGCATATTAAGTGATCAGCTTTCATTTTAATACCTTCAACCAAAGATGGAAATGTTGTAGAAGAATTTAAAACTGGAGGTGCAAAAGGAAAAGCAGAATTCTAACAATTTATTTGCAATAATGATAGCGTGAAATCACGCTTATCATAGCTCATATTATTACGATATTCTGAAGAATTCTAATTTGGAACTAGAAACATTCAATAAAATACTATAATCATATTTTCTATACAATAAAAATTCAGAAAGAAAAATTATCACAGTTAATCTTTCTACATTTTTTAATATCTAAGTACTTATTTGAACCAGTAGAAGTGGTAACCTTAAAGTTTTGTGACATACGTAATACTAATTGCGTACCTTGGACAGGGTTGTGAAGGCCGCGAGTATTCAACATCTTATTTTCTAAGTCTCCACACATGATTATTAACCTAGCTTCGTAGTATATTAAAGAAAACCAATAGATGCGTATTAATTGTATAGCATTGGTAGAAAATTTATCTTTCATGTGATCTTGGACAATTACGGGTTGATATGCGTTTAGTACGTAAATACCAGAAAATCGAATATGAAATTTTGACACATTTTTTTCTATCTAATTGAAACAAAAGTTTGATGCAGAACTATAATTGTAGTTATGAGAACATACATAAAATTTCATTTATTTAAGCCATTAAGGTTCTTATTGCGTTTATAAGCATGCAAAAATACAGACTGACGGACGGCCAATATTTTACAGATCAGGTTCTATATTTGATTTGATCTACAATAACAACTTCTTTCTTTGTTTCTTTCTTGTACTGGGACAGCAAGGAAAACAAGACTTGCGTTAAATGGATTTCGTTTCAAGCGTAAAAGAAATCTACTAATTTTTTATGCCGGCTTCCTGGCACAGAGGTAGCGCGTCTTCCTCGTGTTCTGGAAGTCCTGGGTTCGAGTCCCGGTTCGGGCATGGTTGTTATTCTGTGCGCTATCTGTGAGATGTGGGAATGTGCCCCCCTGTAAAAAGGGGTTGTGCAAGCGAATGTGGTGAGTGTGTAGCAAAGTCGTACTCTTGGCCCTAGTTGGCGCTACTCAAATACAAGAGACGCTTCATTCGGCTTAAATCTGCTGCTGGGATTCAGCAGCGAGCTTGTCCATGGCAAGTGCCATAAGAAACAACAACAACAACTAATTTTTTATTAATTCCATATATTAAATTTCGTTCATCTAGCTCTAAGTGCTTTCAAGCTATCTTGCAAGTAGACAAACAGAATAGTAATAGACGGACATAATTCCAAAATTATGTTTGTTGGATTTAAGGAGATCTGATACAAGGAGATGCATCTAAATCTAGAATTGCCGATTATTATATTATCTATTTGTACAACAAATGAGAAAGTAAAAACGGGTTGATTCAAATATTTTATCCAAAATCGGAAAGGGTAATTGAAAACAGAAAATGAACAGTTAGATCATATGAACTATATCATTTTGATGGATTCATTCATTTAATGTTTGAAAATAAATTATTTTAACCAATTGAATAGGCCTCTGTAACTATACTGGTTTAAGAATTTTTCATCTACGTCAATGCATCAAGTAGACTAAACTTCTTAATAACATCTGCTCTCAAATTAATACTGTGTTACGTAAAAAAAAAGGCGACATTCAGTTGTAAACGAAAAAAGAAAAGAAATAAAGAACTACCAATGAAGGCATATCATTAAAACATTTGCTTGGTAAGTTTCGGGAATCGTTTGCATGATTCATGTGTCCAAGGACTTTTTAGTTTACTGTTTCCGATTTCTGTTTTTGCTTAGGGCAGCAGATATGATAATCGAAAATCACACTATTAGACGATTCGCGGCAGATGTGGGGAAAAAATCGTCTGGAAAATTATTCTGTTGACAAATGGATGGTTCGTGCTTTTATTTTCTCTTATACAAAGAGAAAGAATATTGTAATTGTCAAATTTAAAATCAATGTAGTACGTGTTTCATTGATTTTTTGAAACTGTCTATGATTTTTTGAATGCCTGTCTATGAATAAGATAACTCGAAAATGCTTTGAGTTATATGAATGAAATTTAATAAATAATCTGAACACCAAATTTGTAGATTTCTAATAAATTTTAAACGTCAACCATCCAGAGAAGATCTTTTTATCCGAATATAAATTAGCACAATAATTACTAAACAAAAATATCTAGATGATTAAAAATTAATAAATAGATACTTATAAAGTTTAAATATGTGTGAAATCTGGAACCAAATCCATGTAGGGTTTTTTCGTTTATCAGTCTGGAATTCCTTGAACATTTAAACGCGGTAATTCAACAAAAGCAAGGACTTGAATATATGCAATTTGGTGACTACAATCGTAGTTCTGTAAAAAAATCTAGTTTCAATCAGTCTAAATTAAAGACTTAAAAGCGTTGTTTTTACTCGTGTTTTGTGGTACCGCATCTAAGCAATTAATCAACTACATCATAAAACAAACCTATAAAAAATTGTACATTAATAGACTCTTTCAGAACTATTAAGCACAAATAGAATGTGATTAACAATACTCAAGTACATTTATTATTAAAGAATATTCTAGAATGTTTTGAGGAGATTGCTTTCGCTAGCTTCTAATGGGAACTATATTAAAAAAACGAGTTTTGTATTAGTTGAATACAAGTTGCATGGGTTATGTATTAATATCCGAAGAATTTTGTTAGTTTTTTTACTGGAATTTTTAAACTGTCATTTAAGGCCATAACAGTTAATTAGGTTGATATTGAGCCAGATGCAAGATCAACCTAATTTATTGTTATGGAATAAATAAATTTAATTTTGAATTTAAACTTATATTCTGAATATGAAGTTGTTACAGGCCACTATCTTTGTTCATTCAAATGTTGATATCAGTATATATAAAGATCTAAAATCTTCTTATTTCATAAATGATAGCTTTAAAAAATTGCAGATAAATACTTTACAGGCGCATTACAAACCAATTAATACTGTCATAAACGAACAGAACGTTAATAACCAAAGGAAATGCAAGCTCAAACGAAAAAATATAATAGGAAATTAAGAAAACAATATTTTTTTGAAAATTAAATTTTTCTAAATTGTGTAAAGATTTGTTTTTTCTATCCTTTTAACACAGTGGATTTCCGACTAGGCAAACTAGTAATCTGCATAAATCCACCTGGATTGGCAGGAGCAGCATGCAACAGGCTGTTTGTTTGAAAAATCTAATTAACTTTGATGCCAAATAAATAAATTTTTTAAAAAATGTATATTCAATAAATTATAAAATATAATGAATTTTTGCAGTGAATTTTTGAAATTATTAAATAAACTGAAGTGTAAATAAGTACAATTTATTATGTATTGGACTATTATTTATTTATTTATGTTCCACTTGATAGGAAATTCTTTTTTATATTATAAAAATAAATTAAAATTTAAAGACATATAATGAAATAAACTTCAAATAATACTTCAATAATAATTAAATTCTTAATTTGTAATTAACGAAATCATTAACTAATAATTATGGTTAGCATTTTAAGAATTCAGTCTCTTTTTCATGATATTGCTAAGTAAATTTTATTTCTCATAATATAGTGACCAATAATGAAAAGATGATCGTTAATAAGCATACTGTCTGGAAACCAAAAATGCTGCTTTTACATACGAAGCTTTTTAGAAAAATGTAATTTTGAGCTCGTGATTATATGAAATGAAATAAATCAGAAATGTGATATTTTTTAAAACCATAAATGCAAGAAAAAGTTTTTGTGATCTTTGCAGTATTAAAGTTACTAATTCAATGAAACAATTAAAATGAAATCTGCTATGCATATTTCAATGTATCATGCCAGAACATAATTTCTCGAACGGCCAAGCAACACGTGCTCGTGCAAGTTAAATTATATTTTATTCATTTTAATTGTTTCATTGAATGAGTCTCTTTAGTATTGCAAGCGATCAAAAAACTTTGTCTCGCATTTATTGTTTTAAAAAAACACTTTTCCTACTTATTTCATTTCATATAGTCACGTGCTCAAAATTACATTTTTCTAGGCTTTATTTGCTACAGTAATCAACTTATTTTTTAAAAAAATCAGAGCTTTTGTAAATACAATGGCAACATGTTATTAAAAGCGTATTTTTTTAGATGCTCGAGGAGATAATAAAATTTTTATTTTTCGCCTACAGATTTTTGTTGACGCCAAAAACCTCATCCTAAAAACAATATGTTCTGACATGATAATAAAATAATAAACGTAATTTCAACGAGTTAATAAATTTTTTACTGTTACATTTGATGTCATAAACCATTGTTTGCAGTCCTTAAGAAAATTAAATTAGAAATAATAATAAAAATTTCTAAAAAACAGAAGGGTGAAATTTTACAATTTTTTTCCTTTATCACAATGTAGGATTAATAAAATTAATCATTTATCCCTTAATCTGAATTACTGAATTATTTCATGCAACAGAGAAATAGCAAAAAATACTTTAAAAAATATACTTCATTAATAATGAAGACCAATATTCATTTAAAGATATAAAGGATATTATTTTTTGCGAGTTTTTAAGAGCCATACGGATTTTAGAAAGTCAAAAATGTTCGAGAAATTTTCAATAAATTTTTTTTTGGATTTTATTGTTTCTCTGTACGATTTCTAATCCATGTCAATCCTATCATCTGTTGTTGTTGTTTTTACTTATGGCACTTGCCATGGGCAAGACCCCCGCTGATACAGCAGCAGATTTAAGTCGGAAGGAGGTTGTTTTTGAAGTAGCGCCAACTCGGGCCAAGAGTACGACTTAGCTACACACTCACCACTTGCGCATGCCCTTTTTACAGGGGGGGGGCACAGTCACAGATAGCACACAGAAGAACAACCATGCCCGAACCGGAACTCGAACCCGGGACTGCCAGAACACGAGGAATACACGTTACCTCTGTGCCAGAAAGCCGGCAATCCTATAATCTAATCTACTTAATTTAACACTCTTCAATCCTTATTCTTTCAATGAAAAAAAAAAAAGAAAAAAAAAAAAAGAACAGTACTATTTAGTATTCTCTATCCTATATATTCAAAGAGGGATGCAGCGACCTGGTGGTAAGGTTCAGGCTTCGAAACCGCAGGGACACTGCCTGGATACCCGCTTCCACTAAAGAATCATCGTACAAGCAGACCCGTCAACCCGCCGCCATCAAATGCCCCCGGCCCGGGTGGTGCAGGAGCTTGGAGAAGAGGCGCCAGTCCAGACGCCGTCAACACCATCCGAATTTGGCTCACAGTTACGAGGTCCGTTCCAAAATAGCTCTAGCATTGATTTAAAATGGGACATTAATATATTTAAACTAAATCAAACCACCGGCTTTCTGGCACAGAAGTACCTCTTCCTCGTGTTCTGGGAGTCCCGGTTCGGGCATGGTTGTTCTTCTGAGTGCTATCTGTGATATATGTGACTGTGCCTCGCTGTAAAAAGAGGCTGTGCAAGCAAATGTGGTGAGCATGTAGCCAAGAGTCGTACTCTTAGCCCTAGTTGGCGTCCTTCAAAACAAGAGACGCTCCTTTCGACTTAAATCTGCTGCTGTATCAGTAGAGGACTTGCCCATGGCAAGTGTCTTAAGGAACAACAACAACAAACCAAACCAATATAATCAAGATTAATGTTTATACAATTACATTCTTCTATATTCATTTAAATTTAAAACATGACTAGAACCACTAAGGAAAGGTTGGTACAGTATAATACTGCTCGTACTTTCACTGTTTTTATCATATGATGTGAAAGCATGGTGAGGAGTGCTCTAATTTTCTGACCATGGTTCAAAATTTCAAGGTACGTAAAAGTGCCCAAACGAGACATTACTAGACCTAAACCAAACTAAACTCATTGTTTGAATCTACATTTAAGGAATCGATTGATAAAAAAACTAGCTCTTACCCGTGACTTCGCATGAGTGGGAATTTTGATATGTACATGTGAGAACTGACAGTGCATTCTCCTGATTCTACAGATTAGCAACGAATTCCAGACTGAGATCTGCAAAAAATAAAAATTATTGGTCTTGATGTTTTTTCCCCAAAATAAAAATGCGTTGAAGCCAAAATAGCTTAACAGTTAATGATTACTTAATATCTGTTGCAGTTCAGTTCAGTTCAGTTTAAACGCCCTCCAAAATATGAATGGGAGAAGTTTGCAGAAGTATGCAGAGCAGAAATAACACATTTTTAACTCCATTTTAAATTTTTGGTAATATAAAAAGTGACCATTATATTTTTGAGCAAAAAATAAAGCCAAATTGTGCGACTAAGCGCACTATCATAAAATAAAACAACTTGTATTCATTCCTACATTTTAGGCAATTGAGACATTCTGATTATTAGATACTTCAAAATATCTGAATTATAAGTGACATTGTTTATAAAAAAAAACTTACCATTGAAGAAATTTGAGCATTCTTCAGATTTTAAATAGGATTTTTTTAAATTCGATTCTTTATTTTCTCGTATATTTGATTCGATTAAACATGACGAGTTATACTTCGAAATGTTAAATTAAATTAATCAAGTTTTTCATTGAGTTGTTAATTTCTGGAAAAAAATTAGCGATTGATATTTACATTTTAATTCAAAACAATGTTACATATCAGAAGACGATTTTTCATATTATATACTTTAAATACTTGGGCACGTTTCAGCTTAAATATACAATATGAATATTTAAGTACACCTAGCAAGAAAATCGCTTTTATATTTTTCTTTGCACTATATGTAAACGGGAGAGCCTTAATAAACCGATTCTAAATTATATAGAGCCTTCTTTCTGAAAAATTGTATTGGGTTGTTCGGAAAGTAATTTCGTGTTTTTTTTTTGTGTGTGTGTGTGTGTGTGTGAAAATGAAAGATAATTTTCGCATAATGAATAAATATTTTATTAAATTATATATTGGCTATTCTGATCCAACACCTTTTGCCATCTTTCTGGCAGTAACATGATTCCACGCTCATAAAATTTATGGTCCTTGCTGGCAAAAAAACTGGTCCTAGTGATTTTTGACGTCTTCATTTGAAGTAAAGTTTCTACCGTCCAAAACATTTTGCTGTGATCAGAACAAATAATAATCCAAAGGAGCCAGATCCGGAGAATATGGTGGAGTGGATCAGTTTTGTGACGTTTAAGGAGCGAATCACAGACGTCAGCGTGATGACACAAATTTCTTTCCGTTGGGACATGGGGAACCCATATAGCAAGCTTCGAGGTTGAACCCAGGCCTTTCAGGTGGTCATAAACAGTTGAATTCGTGAAATTTAACGTCTCTCAACGATCTCACGTGTTATTCGCCAGTTTTAATCAACCAAGGCCTTTATCGTGTCTTTATCAGCTTCAACCGGCCTTCCAGAACGTGGTGAAACATCGACATCAAAATTGCCGGATCAAAATTTTGCAAACCAGTTCTGGCACTGGCGTATTATCAATACATCTTCTCCACACACATCGGTTAATTTCTTTCTGGCTTGAACAGCATTTTTACCTTTTCTATAGTAAAAAAGTAAAATATGACGAAAATGCTGAATATTGCTCTCCATAATTAAAAGGGTACCTGCCAAAAACTACTGGGAAAATCAATTGAACTTTTTCACACAAAAGCCTTGCTATATCGCCTATCAAAACATATAAAGATTATGGGGCTTAAGTGTGAAGTTGGGATCAAAAAATACAATTAAATTCTCCGTCGGGAAAAAACGAAATTGCTTTCCGAACAACTCAATAAATACTTATGAAGATGCTGAATGTGTCACGCTCAGATTTATATTGTTTAATTACCAGAGTACCGAATGGTATACATTATACATTAAATTACCAGTGTGCATTATAATTTTGGATTTCTTTTTAGCATATTAAAAATTGCTGTTTAATGCTAAATATATATGCCGCATGGGAATAATACTTTAAAATTTCAGAACAAAAAGCAATGAGATCAGTTATTGTATTATTTTTTTAAGAAATAAATAACAATTCAGATAAACATTAGAAAGTCAACACTTTCTTAGCACATAATTCATAAAAGAATAGACACAAACTAAAAAGAACCTTTTTCTATAGTTTAAAAATTCAAGAGGGAAAAATAGACATCGCTACTGTAAATTTTGAAGTCTGTTCTTATTTCAATATGTAGACGGCCACTCATGAAATTTTCAATTCAAAAATAAGCGTATGTTAATCTTTTTTGAATGATATCAAAATAAAGTTGGGTGATCAATCCTTTCCCACGCGATAGCACAAACATTTCCATATTCCAGTCCCGAGATATATTAGGTTGTTGAATGAGTAGTACTCTGGCACAAAATCCTTTTGGAAAAACTAGGGACTTCAAAAGCCAATACATAAGGAGAAATGGTTGCTATACCGTAGAATGACGAACATGAATTTTGACAGAAATATAGTTACTCTGCTAGATGTACAGTTAGCCTCAGAGTAATTACTAAAAACAATCAATATAATTTGATTTAATACTTTTCATATGATCAGTTTTCTCATAAAAAATAAAAAAATTAACATTAATAGTGTCCGCCTAAAATCAGGATTTTAACAAAAATAGCAGTTTTAGACTGGTTGGATTTCTTTTCTGGTGCAAGAGCCTCAACCGAGTCGTCTTTGGCGGCTTTCTAGTACACTGATTTATCGATTGTTTCTAATTTATCGATTGTGTTTCCTTTAAATTAAATTTACACGCACAAAATAAATGTTTTTAAATATCTTGTTTCAAAAATCGTTATTAGCCTTACACTTTGTAGACAATAGTTGTTAGTTAATAGCCTTACACTAGGTCATTAAATATTAAGAATTATCCTGACTGTCCCAAGAGATCGTAGCGTAATTGTCCCTTTCATATACATTCTGTACTCTGTAGCACTGTAACACATTTCACAGTACTTCCTTAATCATCAAGTAAACCTCAAATATTCATCAGAATCATTGTTTCTTAACATTAAGTATTAAAAGATAATCACGTTTTAATATCTGATGAAACAATGGAAAATAGTTTGAAGCACAGTAATGTAATGAATCGCTTGATTAGAAATATATAATAATTAATTATAATAACATTTATATATATGTGATATCCCACAGAACTATTTTAATTAACCAACATCTACCTTCATCCTGTTTTGTCACATCTCGATGATATGTGTAATTCAAAGCAAGAGTTGTAAAGGTTAGATCATTTTCCCAGAGGACGATAACTTTTAATTAGTTTAGCATCCCAGAACATTCTATTATTTTCATTAAAAAGAAGAATCTTCCAAAGTATTTCAGAACTGCAGTCATGTTTTTTGAAATTTTTTTAGCTGTGTAAAATAAATATTTCATATATTTTTTTAAAGTGTATGTGATCATATTTTTAATTATCATGCGAGTATATATTGTTTTACTATTATTTTCTATTTGTGATTCATAATAATATACTACATAAGTATATCTTTTAAGCATTAAGGAAATCTAAAGTAATATTCAAAATGTTATATATTTATATTTTCATTAAAAAACGAATTGAATCATCTTATTCTATATTGTTTCTTAAATGACATTCGCCAGATATGCATAGCTCTTTAGTTTCGGTTTCGTTTTCCTCACTGACGCATCATTAAAAATTTATTTATCTTTCTCTCTCAGTGACTGATCCTAAATAAAAAGCTTCTTAAGTGTTTAGATTATGCCTCTCATTCAAACGTGTATTCCTTTATAGAATCTGATTAAATGATTTTAACATGTGCTTGCTTTTAATGGTGTAGTATAATAGTAATAATAATAAAGTTCTTTCCGCGAAGTAATCAACTTCTATTTTAGTTAGAGTGTTCGGTTTTATCTAAAGAACTTCGATGATTCAATTCTTTTTCACATTCTAACAAAATTGAATCACAGTTTTTAAAACACGAATTTTAAAATTTAATTTTTATTCTTTTCAAACTCTCTCTCTCTCTCTCTTTATTACAAGAAAATGAGACAAATGATGTATTAAATGTTTTTTTTTTGTAAAAGTGTTTTTTAGTTGAAATTAATAATTCAGATTTTCGAATTATTAGATATTTTAGTTTGCCAAATTTACACGTTAATAGTCTAAATTATCTCTAAATGAGAGTGAAATTTCCATATTTCATCGTAAATTTAAGTGTATTTTGGTGCAATATCATTCTTTCTTAAGAATTTTGATAAATGAGAAAACGAAATTTGCCATACTATAGCGACATTGTTACTATCTGAACACGCGACAATTTCGTTAATTTCTTTAATTGCTTAACTAAAACTAAATTTAAATTTTAAAATGGCCTATCTCGGCAAAGGTCGACGCGAAAATTTATTCGTCTTGGTCACAGAAATGAATTTAAAAGCTGATCAATCTATGACCATCGGCCACACTCAAAGACCTAATAACCGGTAGTGATAAAATACGACGAAGACCTAACCAAAAATCTGCATACAACGATTGTTGAAGATCGCAAAGCCAGAGAAGAAAAACTACGTATTGAAGAACGACAAGAAAAACTGCGCCTCGAAGAGTTGAGGCTAGAGAAACAAAAAGGGCAGGACGAACTCGCTGAACGCAAACGCAAAGATGAATTTGAATTGGAAAAGTTAAAGATTCAAATGCAATCTAAATTAAATTCTGGTACATCCGACACAAGTGATAATAAGTTTCTGATGAAAGAAGTATCAAAATTTCTACATCGCTTCGACTTGAAAGAAGATATCAGTCTTTATTTAAAATTATTTGAACGCCAAGCTCAAAGATTGAATATTTGTCAAGAAAATTGGGTTTCTCATCTATTAGGTATATTACCGCCGGAAGTATATCGCATCATTGCCAGAGAGCTGGATGATAAAGCTAACTGTTACGAATATGTTAAAGACTTACTGCTGAAACGTTTTAAACTAACTCCGAAAAAATTTCGACAGTTATTTGTCACTCATCAAAGGTACCTGAAAGAGCACGGACTGATTTTTACCATGAACTAAATACTTATTTCAACGGTTGGATAAGGGGGTTAAAGATAGATACTTTCGAGAAATTATCAGATCTAATAATAGCGGATCAACTAAAACGAAAAACGCCTTTTGAATGCAAGGAATATTACCTTGATGAATGGCCTAATATGATCTCTACTATCCATTTAGCAGAAAAATTAGAATTTGAAGACGTTAAAAGAACTTTCAAACAAAAAGTGAGCAGTCCATTTGTTAAAAAACAAGAATTCAAACCCATTGAAAAATATCACAGATATGAAGCACCGAGAAAATCTGAGTATAACACAACAGATAAGAGGTTCCCAGTGACTAAGTACGAAGCTCGTCAAAGAACCCAAGACAGCGTACAGAAGGAGTGTTACAACAAAGATTACGAGAAGCACTCGAACTAAAATACTTCCAAGCATGCTCAACCGAATTATTCAAAGAACCACCGAAGGAAATAAATACGTTCACCACGAACAAACCAAACGCCAAAAAAGAGAAACAAATCAAAGGGAACTTGTACTCTCATCGTTAAAGAAGGTTTACGTACTAAAGAAATATTTTTCGGAAAGGCGAAAATCACGGCACTTATAGATAGTGGAAGTACCGTCAGTTTGCAATGAGAAAACACAAGCAGAACAATAAAGGATCCAACCAAATTGTCACAGAATAAAATGCTTCTCACAGGCATTGGTGAAGCACAAGTTACAACGATCGGTTCCTTTGAGCGTGAATTTGAAATGGACGAAGAAAGTTACTTATTAACTTGGCATGTTGTACCTACTGACAAATTAAAATTCGAAGCAGTCATTGGATCAGATATTTTAGAACAAGCATCGATAAATTTCACCAAAGAAGGAGTTCAATTCCAAAAATATGAGAATCAAGTATTGTTCATGCAAATATGTTCTGAAAATCTTCAAGAAGAACTAGATCTGCGCCATATTGAAAATCGTGAAATTAAGAAGGAACTTGAAACATTAATACAAGACTACAAGCCAGAAAAAATGGCATCTACCGACGTTACAATGAAAATTATCCTGAAAGACGAAGAACCAGTATGTCAACCACCTCGTCGACTAGCTTTCACAGAAAGAAAGGAAGTAAACAAGCAAATTGAAGAATGGCTTAACGAAGGCATTATACGTCCGAGTTCATCAGAATACGCAAGTCCAATTGTAATTGTAAAAAAGAAAGATGGATCTTCAAGATCGTGTGTTGATTACAGAAAATTAAACCAGAAGCTCGTAAAAGATAAATTTCCTTTACCTCTCATCGAAGACGTTTTGGACACTTTACAAGAAGCAAAAGTATTTTCTACGTTGGATTTACGCAATGGTTTCTTCCACGTCGATGTTGACGAAGATAGTAGAAAGTATACGTCTTTTATTGTTCCAGACGGACAATATGAATTTAATAAAGTTCCTTTTGGACTAAGCACAAGTCCTGGAGTTTTTCAACGCTATGAATCAAGTATATTTAGAGATCTTACCCGCAAAGGAATTGTAATCACTTATTTAGATGATCTCGTAATTCAAGCGAAAAATGAGAAAGAAGGTCTAGAAAAACTTAAAACTGTGTTCGAAGTTGCAAAGAAATACGGATTAGAAATTAAATTCTAGAAATGCCAATTTTTAAAAAAGAAAATCGAATTTCTAGGTCACATTGTTGAAGGTGGAACTATTAAACCGTCTACCGCAAGGACATTGGCTGTCCAAAAATTTCCAGATCCAACAACGATAAAACAAGTCCAAAGTTTTCTTGGTTTAACCGGCTATTTCCGCAAATATATCAAGGACTATTCAAAGATAGCTAAACCACTTAGCGATTTAACTAGAAAAGAAAACCACTTTGTTTTTGGTACTCAACAAAAAGACGCATTTGAGAGGTTGAAGAAAATCATGTCTGAAGACCCACTTTTGCATATTTACAAGTTTCGAGGAAGAACAGAGCTGCATACAGACGCTTGTAAACAAGGGTACGGCGCGATTTTATTACAAGAAGCCGACAATGGAAAAATTACACCCAGATTATTGCATATCGAAGACAAATTCCGCAGAAAAAAAGTACGACAGTTACGAATTAGAGGTACTTGCAATTATAAACGCATTAAAGAAGTTTCGTGTTTTTCTTTTAGGACAGCGTTTTAAAATCGTAACTGACTATGCAGCATTTCAAAAGACTTTGCATAAGAAGGATCTAATTACACGCATAGCCAGATGGGCACTTCAATTAGAAGAATTCGATTACGAAATAGAGCACAGAGCTGGAAGTCGAATGAAGCATGTAAATGCTCTTAGTCGTTATCCAGCAATGATGATCTGTGATACATTAACTTCAAAGTTGAATACGCACAAGAAGATGATACCATACAAACATTGAAGTCACTTTTAGATAAACAAGAATCTGAAGAATTTTTTGAACGGAACGGTATACTCTACAAATATTTAAATGGTCGAGAATTAATCGTAATCCCTAAAGCAATGGAAACTGAATTAATTAAAATGATCCACGACGACGGCCATTTTTCAGTTGCAAAAACAGCAGAAATTGTGAACCAGGAATTTTTTATTCCAAATATAACCAACATCGTCAAAAAAGCAATTGTTAATTGCGTTCCATGTATTTTAGAGAATAAGAAAACTAGCAAAAAAAGAAAGGTTTTTAAATCCTATTTCTAAAGAAGACATACCCTTAAGTACGTACCATGTCGACTTCATTGGCCCTTTACCTTCCACAAATAAAAGTTACCAATACATTTTCACTGTAGTAGACGCATTTACAAAATTTACTTTTCTATAACCCGTCAAAACTGTATCTGCTGAAATTGCCTTGGAAAAGTTAAAACTATAACAGAAAACCTTTGGCAACCCTGTAAGAATTATCACTGATAGAGGTTCAGCAATCACTTCAAAATTATTCAACAACTACGGTACTGAAGAAAACATACAACATTTACAAATAGCAACAGGTGTTCCTAGAGGAAACGGTCAGGTTGAATGAATGCACAGAGCTTTGAATCCCGTTCTCACCAAGCTATCGTTAGACGACTCAACCAAATAGTACAAATATGTCGACAGATTACAAAGAATACAAAACAGCACTATATATCGAAGCATCAAATGGACACCATTCGAACTTTTAGTAGGAACCAAAATGCGTAATAAGGAAGACATCCGAATCAAAGACCTACTGTTAGAAGAAATGACAGAAGAATTAGAAGAACAACGTGAATTTCTAAGGAAAGATGCCAAAAAGAACATCGAAACCATACAATCTGAGAATCGAAAGACAACAAAAGAAAAAGAGCTTCAATATATAAAGAAGGTGATTTAGTAGCAATCCAAAGGACTCAATTTGGAACTGAACTAAAACTAAGACAGAAGTTCTTAGGTCCTTATAAAATAACTAGAGTTAACTCTAAAGATAGGTATGAAGTGGAAAAAGTTGGTCAGCACGCGAGTCCGAACTCTACCACCACCTCAGTTGATTTAATGAAGCATTTTTATACTAATTGAATTTTGAATATTAGTTGTTATTATTCATCTTTCTCATATTATACCCTTTGAGAAATTAATTCCTACTGTATGGTAAAACTCGTTTCAAATAATTATATTACATTCGTTTGCAACAATTATCGTATTTTCATATTTCTTATTTTTATCAACGTATACGAAAAAATTTCCATTATTAAATATTTAGTTAATTGTAGGTTCACAATATAAAATATTTTGGAATTTTTATGTGCTTTATTCTAGATCCGGAATTATGAACATTGACTATCTTTTCATCTGGTATTTTATTTTGTTATTTCTAAGATTATTATTTGTGGTTATTGCATAAACATTCTTAAATTCATGAATTTGATTATTGTAATTGAAATTAGTTTATTAATAAAATGTAAGATCGATCATGTAAAGAAATTTAGCTCTCAACGTTCTGTAAAAGCTGAGAGCCCATCTCTATCAGGAGAGGCTGATTTTGTAGAATATCCCACAGAACTATTTTAATTAACCAACATCTCCCTTCATCTCGTTTTGTCAACACCCGATGATATATGTAATTCAAAGCAAGAGCTGTAAAGGTTAGATCATTTCCCAAAGGATGATAACTTTTAATTAGCTTAGCATTCCAGAACAACGCCATCTATCGAGCTTTTGGAAATCTGTCCCAATTAATATTGGGCAGAGGCCACACAAACTTTCGTAAATGAAACACTTCTGTCTTCACGCGTCAGCGATTCCCGCAAAGCTACGTGGCAATATATATTTTCAGTCATGTTTCCCTACTTCTAACGTCCTCCTAGAGGAAATAATCTAACTTTCTGATCATTAAATATCTCCATGTTTTAATTCTCTTTAATATTTTCCTGTAAATACTTTCCCTGCATATATTCCCCTTTAACTCTAAATAAATTCTTTTATTTTTTCTGAAGTCTCTTCATCCTTCGTTTGTATTATTTTAATTTTGGTTAAGAAACTAACCAGAAAATATTTTTAAAAACCTAGACATCACGCCACTAAAACTCTGCTATCTGAAAAGTAATTTTTTAGAAGGTTTGATTAGAAACCCACAGAAATAATGGGGGCTCGGCCGGGATTGATTTGAAAATCTTCTTTAAGTATCGGATTATTTTGAATAACTATCCCTTTAAACACTGGCTTAGTGCCTAAAAAAGGCATGCGAATCAGAAGTGGACAAGAATTGCATTCATAAGGGAAAAAATCATTTACATATACAAAATTAAATATCTGCATTAAAATTTCTCCAATTAAACCGAAATTGCATTGTCTATTAGATCGACAACCATAATAAAAGACATCGCTTGCACATTGGCTCAATGCTTAACTCATAAAATATAGGGGAAAAGGCGGAAAATTTGTCCTCAATTTTTTTTTTGTTGCGTAAAAAGAAAAATACTAGGTTTAAATTTCAAAACGATAGTATAAGTGAATTATTTTTAATAGGTATTTTTACTATTTATGAATTATTTTGTGGCAAACAATTTCGTATACATCTAACTGTATAAAATATGCTACGTTTATTTTTAAAAAAATTACAAAAATTAGTGTAAATAAAACATACCCAAGGGCAATCACCGTAGAGATTTCGGCAATAACAGGGGTGAGTAATCACGGTGCAGTGTTTGAATCGAAACTCACAATTACAAAATATAACGTTATCTATATTAATGTTTTTGCGTTTTCTTGTATGGTGTCAATAAATAATTTAGAAAAAGACGACACTGGTCCGTCGTTATTTTATCAAATGGACTCTGGAATTTTAGTAAGACCATTTATGGTCCAGTCGATCGTGAGTCGAAGCATTATAACCAAGTTAAACAAAGCAAACACTTCTCTAAAAGTATGTATTACAAAAATTGAAAACTTCGTGGATCAAGTTTCAAACGACACAAGTTGAACAGATTTAGAAGTTAAATTGAAAAAAAAAAATGACCAGCTACAGAAAAATGTCGATAATATAAGAAAAAAATTATTGGAACTGCATGATGCGGATGCAGCTGAATCAACAGCTCTAGAAGAATTGGAGAAAGGTGGTGTCCACCTCGAGGATTTGGAGGTAAGAATTAAAACTATAAATCTACATTGGTGCTCTAAATTAAGATATGGAAGGCATTTTCCCACATATTTCAAGAAATACTGGATTTAAAAAAATGAAATTTGAAATCAATAATGCGTGCAAAGCAAAAATTAATGTGCCATTCATTGGCAAGAGTTATTGCTAACAGTCCAATGTGGACTGAACTTCATGAGGAAAGACGATAATGAAAGTGAGGCTTGTATGGTATATGGTCGCTTCTAGTATTGTGTGTTGTCACCTCTGACAGATAATAGCATGCACAACGAATATACATGCTGTTAATAAGAGAGTTAAGGAGTGCTTGTGGAAGATCCTCCCACTCTTCCACCAGAGCAGTTTTTAACACCGGAATGGTTCTGGGTGGGGGTTAATGTAACACAATGGCCCTTTCAAAAGCATCCCAGGCATTTTAAATGAGGTTAAAGTCAAGAGTTTTGGCTGGCCAATTCATTCGATAAATATCTTTCCCTTCCAGATACTGCTCAACCAGGACAGACCTATGTGGTCGAGTACAGTCGTTCATAAAAACGAATTCAGGGCCAACAGCACCGTAAAAAGAAGCATAAAGGTTTGTAGGATCTCCTGTCTGTACCTCTGGGCCTTCACGGAACCAATATCAAACGCATCGAGTGGTGTGCGGGTATCTTACATTATCCCTGTCCAAACCACCAGTCCTCAACCAGCATAATAGTCTCTTTCCATGATGTTACTGAAATGGTATCGGGTCCCAAGATCCCTCTATATGAATATTCGCCGAGAATCAGGTTGTAGACTGAATCTGGACTCATCTGTGAAGAAAACATTAGCCCATTGGAGCTGTATTCAGTATTGGTGCTGTCTGCACCATTATACACGCTATCTTTTGTGGAAAGGAGTGAGTGGTATACAAATGGCAGGCTTCTTGGCATACAAGCCTCTGTCACCAAGCCTCCTGGCAACTGTCTTCCTTAAAACTAATGTTCCCGTGGCAACAGTGAGGTCCTAGACAGTTGTGTCGCAGTAGACGTTCACTAGTGCGAAGCTTGGCTGTAACAAATACTGGTCTTCATTGGGCGTTGCTACTCTCTGACGACCTTGTCCAGGTCTTCAGGACACTGTCCCACTGTTTTTAAATCAACTCTTCAAATATGGAACTACGCTTGGAGTTGCATCCAATTCCCTATCAGCCTAAGCTTGGGACTGCCCTGCCTCAAGTCTACCCACAAATCTCCACCTCAAACCTTCGCCTAAACGATGATGCTCACTTGTTTCACCAAAAAAATCAAAAAAAAAAAAACAAGATTATTAAAGAAACACAATACAAATCGCTACTGCGTTATAGAGTGAAAGGAGTTAAGCTAATGACATGATTAACGGATTACCTAGCCCCTGTCACGGGGATTTAACCTCCTGTAGATGACGAGAAATGTTCTTTTAGCTTGACTTTCAGTAATTTGCCGTGATCTTCTTCGCAAAAGGTATTTGTAAACAACTTCAGCATTCGAGTACGGTAGACAGGTGTTGGTTGCATACTATTGGATGGGAGTTAGGATCCGGATTCTTTTTGCTGTTTTGTGGCGCTAAGTAACGTTTTTATTTAGTGCAGGAAGGCTTGAGTTTGTATCGTGGTTGCAGTTGTTTAGTGAGTAAAGGGTTGAGCTTTTATGCGGTTGCAGTTTTCGAGTGAGGGAAGGGTTTAACTAAACGGGTTATTGTTTCGTATTGTTTCTAGAGGTGTTACGTTTATTTGGGAGTTAGTTTGACATTTTAAAATCATTTTATGGTGGAGTAACAAGGTCTGGAGAAATGCTGCGTTACATTTGGCTAAGTAAATATTGATTTAAAGGGAAGAAATTAATTATAAAAAAATTTTATTTTAAGAAGGGGAAATAAAATGAATAGGAATCAACATATGATAAAGAATGGAATTTAAATTAGAATGTTACGGGGTCTTCTGATTTTTAAATTAGGTTCATATTTAGGTATTGCAAGTATTGCTTCGTTGTCGTGGAAGTCAATATTTTTAAAGAATTTAATAGCAAGTTTTTAAATAAATTTTTTAAGGGGGGGATAGTCAAGTGTTTTATACATGTTGGTGTTAGGTATGTACCATTGAGAGTTACAGAATCTTCTAATTAGTTTATTTTGTTCTATTTCTAAAATTCTAAGGTTAGATTTTGCAGCATGGCCCCAGACCGGACATGATATGTTAATAAAACTGGCCGCAAATAGGCTGTGTAAATAAGCATTTTGTTTTCCCTAGACAATTTAGAGTTTCAAGAAATTAAGGGATAAAATTTACGAGTTAGGTCTCGAAACTTATTTTTAATGCAAATAAAATGGGGACGCCAGGAAAGTTTGTTGTTCAATATGATACCTAAATATTTGCATTCCTTAGACCACAGGATGTTTTGATTTTAAATTTTGATGGGACGGAATTCTTTAAATGCATGAATTTTCGTAAGCATTATAGCTTCAGGTTTAAGTTGGATTAATCGAAATTTTCCACTTGATAAACCAGCCTTCAAGAGTTTTGAGATGTCGTGTTAGAGCTTTAGTGATGAAATTTGGATTTTTGTTTCTAGATAATATTGCGTATTGCAATGCATGGTATTACAATGCCTAAGCACGGTATTGAACTGTTTTGGAATGTCGTTAATGAAAAGTGAAAATAGAATTGGACCAATTTTGCACCCTCGTGCCACGCCAGTCTTAATGTTTTTAATGTCCGAGAGTTCATTGTTGACTTTAACACGGAAAGATCTGTTGTTAAGATAGTAGATTAATACTTTAATAATGTATTGTGGGATATTGTAGGTAATAAGCTTGTAAATTAAGCCATCTTGTCAAACTCTGTCAAAGTACTTTTGAATATCAAAGAAAACAGCAGCGGATTTTTGGTTATTAGCAAACCTTCCTCAACGTATTCAACTACCCTGATTAGTTGATGCGCCGTCGAAAGGTTATTCCTAAAACCAAATTGCTCAGGACACAAAATATATATTGTTTATTTCTAAGAAGGAATTAGGACGAATAAGGATGATCTCTTCAGCAATTTTGCTAATTGATGATAGTAGTGATATGGGTCTATAACTGGTCGTTTCAGTGGGGTCTTTACCAGGTTTAAGTATGGGGGCTACAACTGCTTTTTTCCACCTAGTAGGGAAGTGACCGATGGCCATAATTTTGAATATAATAATTTAAAGAGCTGAAATGATGTTAGGGGGATATTTTTAATAAGTTTATTATTAATTTCATCTAGACCCGGGGCTTTTTTAGTATTTAGTTTTTTAAAACTATCGTTAATTTCATTTATCGATGGAGGTAAAACATCTTGAAAATAACTAGGGAGATTATTCTTAGTCTTTGAAAGTGTTATTTACAAGCGTTTCTGTTTCTGAGTGTCCAAGTTCGTTCAGTTGGAACTGGGTCTCAAGGCTATCTACCAAGCAGTTTGACTTGTCAATGTCAATGTTTGCAATATTAGCCAGGTCTTTAAGGGCGGTTACCTTGAGTTGTTTTTCTTTTTGAAGGAAGATACTAGATTCCAGAAGGAACCGTCGTTAGTATTTAAATTAATTTACCTATTAACAAGCTCATTATGTTTAGTTCTGTCGTTTAATTCAGAGATCTGTTTGTTTATCTTATTCATGCTATTCTTGAAGACCGGTTTTCTAGTGTTTTGAAAAATTCTTCTGGCATAGTTTTTCTTTTCCGAGTCTTCGTATTTTAAGATCAATATAATTTTGGTTATTTTTTGCAATCCGGGAGGCAGCGACCTTAGCATCAGTTAAGACGTTTTCAAAATGCTCAACAAGTTTATCAGGTTTATCAGGAGTTTGAGGATTAAGATTGAATTCCATATTAGAATTAGAAAGTATTCAATTGAATTTACCCCAGTTAGTTAAAAGTTTACATTTATTATCAGGGATAGTGTACTTAAAATAGAAGTTGAGCAGAATAGGTTGTGATCAGAGCTAAGGTATGGAGTGAATTTCATATGGGAAAAGAAAGTCTTTAATAATTGGAAGATCAATGGTACTGGCCGAAAAGTCACCATATCTAGTAGGGGAGCTGGGAGCTAAAATTTCTAGACCTGCATGAGTAGACAAGGTATGAAGGGTGTTTGCCTCGTACATTATTATTTTTACAACCTGAACTGATAAGGTGGCCGTTAAAATCGCCACAAATAATTTGATTAGAATTAATTTGTACGAGGTTTTCCAAGTCAAATGTGAAGTGGTAATTGTCAGAGCTAGAGGGAATATATATTGAAGTAAGCGTGACCGGCTCGTTTGGAAAATCAAGAGTTACCACCTTGGCTTCGGCATAATAGAGCTTGGGTGGGATAATTTCATGCTGTGGAATGCCTTTCCTGATAAGAATTGCGATACCACCACCTTCACCGATCGTTCTATAACTGTAATAAGCATGGAAATTAGAAAGAAAATTTTTCTTTGCGGTCTAAGGAGTGTTTCTTGCAAGAGAATAATATCTGTGTTATACTTATTTACAAATAAACGAAAGTCATTAATTTTATTGGAGATGCCATTTGCATTTCAGAAAATACGCATGCTGTTGAAGTTGAATGCTAATCAAGAAGATTAGATAGGTTGAGCATAATATCTAGACTAGAAATTTATCTTGATCAATTTTTGCATTTTTATTTTACGAAATTTAGAATATTTGGGTATGATGCTAAGACTTTTTGGATGAAATTCATGCAGTCTGATAGTTCTGAGCTACTACTGTTATTTCAGGGTTCAAAGGGTTTATTTATGTTCTGATTAGTTTCTGAATTATCTCTTGGCACATATTGTTGCTTTTCAGTGGATTTAAAATGATCTGCATATGATACATTTTCCCTAGTATAGCTCTGAGAGAAATTAAGTTTGTTGTCGTTAAAATTGAATAGGTTTCGGTTTTGTTGTGGGCTATTTACTTTGGAGGATTTTTCGCAGCCGCGTTAGGAGTAGGAGTTCCTTACCGCAGTTAATGCATATAGGAGTGACAATTTTTTCTGTGATGGTACATGCATTTGTCTGATGGTCTTCGCTACATTTCAGACACCTAGGTTTAATGTTACAGCAGTCGGCGCTATGATGGAAGTAACTGCATTTATAGCACTGCCTTGTAATATTCCTAGCCCTGTATGGTTCGATATTGACACTGAGGAAGTTTATATTGGCGACATCATAAATTTGGTTTCCCTCTTCGCATCTCTCAATTTCCACCATAAAGAAAGGGATAGCCCTTTTATTTCTTGTTTACGTGAGTTGTACGACTTTAATTATAGGTATATTTAGGTTTTCATTTAATGTAGTCAAATATCTCAACTGTGCTGTGATCTATGGGGAGGCCTTTGATTACAGCTTTAATAGGCCTTTTATTTTTCAGATTAATGATATAGTAATCATAGCCTTGCGTTGCTGAGTAGCTTTGGATTTTCTGATGTTGTTGTATGGTGGTGGGGAAAATTTTTATATACCCGTTACTGAATTTGTTATCAGTGGTTTCGCATACTTTTATAATATCAACTAGGATTTTTTTGGTAATCATTAACTTAGCGAAACATGATGGGTGGGATCTTGGAAGGAAGAGCTATAACTTCCGGTTCTTTTAAGTTTTCTAATTGTGAGAATTTGTTTTGGACTAGTATCTCCTGTCTATTTAATTGCAAGTTCTTAGGATTAGCTATTTTCCTTCTGCCATAGGAATGAAAATTAGTATCGTCATCCATTTTTTCGCTAATCTGAGAGGGGGGTTGGTATTTCCCTGATTGACAATTTAAAGAATTTAAAATGCCTTTTGCCTCTTCTAGTTGCGACACCAGGTGCGATATCTTGGCATCCATTTCTTTGTCCATGTCGGTGTTCAGATTGTAAATCTAGTTTTTCCTGTAGTGCACCTGTGCCTGGCTCATTGCATCCAACTGAAGTTGTAATCCAAAAATATGTCTCTCAGTGGTGTGTTTTATAATGCATTGCTCGCAGAGCTGCTGCTCATCGTTTTCGTTGCCTGCATCAATATGCATATCCGCCGTGGAGTCACCGCACAAGCGCTTGCTGCCCACACTCTCCATTTCGCTACCGCTCATGACGGTAGCTAGACTGAGAATGCTATATGTGCTAAATGTGACAAAAATTTGAGAGTGGAATGAGTTGAGCAGATAGCTGCAGACTTTTATACCTCCTGATGTATTAGAAACGCCCACAAAAATACATCAACTCATCTTAGCGACGCTAACACCATAGTACCTTTATATGGCAACCAACTGTCCAGGTTTTATGAGATATTTCCCCAGAATTGGGTGAAAATGCCTTCCATTTCTTAATTTTGTTCACCAGTGTATTAGTAAACCTTCTGTGATTGAAATTTGCAAACATAAAACTGAATCCTTTAATACAGTACTAACAAAAATTCCACCAATAATACTTCCCACATTTTTGGAAGCTATGAACAGTTTAACTTTAAAAATCAATTCAACAATTTAATTATATCAAATGAACAATTGACACAGTCACAGATACTATACTACTTGAATTCTTGTCTTTCTAACGTTAAACAATTTGCATCTTCCCTTGAAACCTGACCTCTTTGCCACACTTATATAGGAAGCCCTGCAATTACGGTAAGACAACGAAACAGGAAATCCAATAGAAATCCGAGAAATGATATTGTATGCAAAGAAACCTGCGATCTCTAAAAGTGTTAAAATACGAACGAAATTATTAATACTAATTACAAAAATTTCAAAAATTAGAGAAACTCAAAAGAATTTTGAATTAAGCCAAAAAGCAAAAGATGCTCCTACATTCGAACAATTCATCCCATACTCAGAACAAAGAGAAGCAGTACTTTTATCGATAGTCAGAAATTGTACAATGGAAATGAAAACCATGGATGAAAAAATCCTAATTTTTCGACAAAAACTAAAACACTTTTAGTGAAACAAAACATTGAAAACAAGAGTTATCCAATTTGTTATGAAGAAAATCCAAATCCGGAATATCGATGCACAAAATTCCTTGATTTATCAGCCCAAAAAGGATTTGATTTATTAAGGCTGCAAAAATTGTGTGAGTTATGTCTACGTAAAAACCATAAAAAGAATGAGTACAATTCGAAGTACGTATGCAGCTGTGATCTGTAGTATTCTAAATTGATCTGTATCAGACAAAGCAAACGAGAAACGAAAGCCACTCGTTTCGGATAATGTGAACAAACCGACCCCTCCCTGCGATGAGTCAGAAATAAAATAATAAAGCACAACCCCCACCGGGAAACAAAATACCTTCTACGCTCTATAGTACGACATTAAATAGAGAGAAATAAATTGTCACTTCTTAAAAATGTTTTATTGGCAACTGGAAACATTTTCTTGCTGAATAAAGAAGATATATTAATAAAATGTACTTGCATTTTTGATTCGGCATCAAATATAAATATTTTTAGTAGGTAAATGAGCGAAATTCAAAAGGAAAGCCGAACACTAATTTCAAATAAAAATGAAAATTTTACGGAAAATACTGATTTTCCTGTAACTGAAAAAATAACAGGTCTTACTCCTAACGCTACTTCAGATGTTTAGGAATGAAAAATTCCTAAATTCGGCTTTCCTCAGTTTTTGAAAGCCAAAGAGATTCATGCTTTATTGAATGCGGGTGTTTTCTTTAGAATAATGAAAGATACTGTTTACAGAGTAAATGAGGAATTATTATTTAGAGAAATAGAATGTGGTTGAATTGCCAGTGGGCGATTAGAAGAGAACTAACCATGCTTTAAGATCGTGCTTTCTTTTAAACGATAATTCTATAGAAACACATTTAAGTGATTTTTTGATCTTGAATCATTAGGTATAAGAGATGATCCATGTATCCAAGAAGAGAAGGCTTTAACAATGTTTAATGATACCCGTGCAGACCAAAACGGCAGGTACATTGTAGAATTACCTTTCGCAAACATAACAGTTATCTGATAATCTCATCGTAGCTAAACAAAAGATTTCAAAATTTATGGAGGAGATTACAAAGAGATACGTATCTTCATTCAAAATATGAATAAATTATTCAGGATTATCTAAATCGGAGCATAATAGAAAAATTAGATACTTCTGAACAGTGTAAAGATAAACCAATTTATCATCTAGTAATGAAAAAGGGCAGAGTCACAACTTCTCATCAAGCTAAAAAGCTCTCTTTGAATGATTGTTTGTGGCCGAGTCCCAATTTATATTCAAACCTTCTAGACGTGTTAATAAATTTTAGGCTCAACACAATAGAAATATCATCCAACATTCTCCAGGCTTTTCTTCACATTTGCTTGGCGGATAAACATATGGATGCAGTGCGCATCTCATAGACATTCAAGTGATCCGCTTACAGAGAAAGAACTAATTCTTGAAGTTTATCGTTTTAATCGAGTGACTTTTGGTGTAAATGCTAGTGCATTTCCACTTAAAACAGTGATTTTTGCTTGCTATTTGTGATACAGTGATTGTGACTGTGATATTACTATACAGTGAAATTTGCTTGCTACAGTGTTTTTAATGTTATGCTACAGTGAAGCATCACATTAAAATATATGGAAAAGAGTTTCCTACCGCTTTCAAACATTCTTACATGTATGTAGATTACTGGATTATGGATCAAAACACTCGAGAAGAAGCTCTTATTTCCTGCCATGCTAAAAATATTATGAAGGAAGCAGGAATGGAAATGGGAAAATGGATCAGCAACGATTCTGCTTTGATGAATTAGTTGGCAGTCAAGGGTTTCAATATTTATCCCACTGACACTTCCATATGTTTAGGAAGTAACAAAACAAAAGTGCTAGGTATGACTTGGCAAACACAAGAAGATAGCCTCACTTTGAAAACAACAGGTTTACTGGAATTCATTTCTGTCAGTGAAATTTCTAAACGATACCTCTTGCAAGCCATCCACAAAATATCTGACCCACTTGGGTTACTCACGTCCTTTACTATTAGAGTCAAGTGCCTCCTTCAAGAACTTTGGGGGGGGGAATCCCATGGGATGAAGTTTTACCTCCCGAAATTGTAGAAAGATGGTTGGAGTGATGTAAAGAATTCTACTGTTTGATGGACTAAAGATACCACGATTAGTTCTAGATTCCACAACTGAAGAGAAAAACGGCACCATAGAAATTCACGGGCTTTGCGACGCTTCAAAGCTTGCTTACTGTGCTTCACACTTCATGTGAAAGTAAAGAAACGAAATATAGTTTTTGAAAACCTTATGACTTCAAAGACTAGAGTTGCTCTACTGAAAAGCGTTACATTGTCTCGACTTGAGCTCCTGGGAGCATTGTTAACTGCTTGTCTGAGCTCCAAAGTTCAAGAAATCAACAACAAATAAAAAAGGGGGCAGTTAATAAAGAAAATCTGAAATTAGGAGACATGGTCTTAATCAGGGAAGAAAATCTTCCGCCCTGTATATGGTTAAGGGGACGTGTAATATCACTTTTTCCTGGAAACGATAATAAAATGAGAGGGGTGGATATTAAAACTAGCAAGGGTATTTACAAAAGATCAATAAACAAACTGAGTGTGCTGCCTATCGAAAATTAAATATTCTCCAAAATTATTGCATTTGTTATGTATATTTAATTTGTATTACTTATTAAATTCAAATTCCATTTATTTATCATGGCGATTATTGTGTTTTATTATTATGTTATTTGTTTGTATATTTAACAAATATTGATTATACAAATATACAAATATTGATATACAAGATTTCGGCAATAACAGACGTGGGTAATCACAGCACAATGTTTGAATCGAAACCCACAATTGTAAAATATAACGTTATCTATTAATGCCTGTGTTATCTTGTGTAATGTCAAACAGTTTAGAAACAAAATTAGTCGGTCCTTATTTTATCAAATGGACTCTGGAATTTAAGCCAAACCAGGCATGTATACCTATATCGTATTAAACAAATTTATTTCCGTGTTTATTATTTTGAAATTTGTCGGCATTTTGTTGAAAGAATGGAAACTTTTTAAAGAGCAAAAAATACGAAAAGAATATATTAGCAATAACGTCTATTTCATGCAGCCCATCGCATCTATTCATATGAAGAATTCAGCAATCCATGTTCATAATATTTCAAAATAAATAAAAATGTTTTGCGGAAATAGCAATGACCGAAACTACGTAATTCCACAATAAGATCTCAGGAAGACGTGAAAAACTTAAATTGTTTGGGAATAATATTAATGGGTCAATATTTTACTATTAGTTTTGAATATTAATACCCATAGTTTATATTTTCGCTTTCGTAACATGTTGCATTATCGATTTAACATTTGAAAGAAAAGAGGTAGGGGATAGTTTCATAAATATCTTTAAATAGAATAAGTCCATCAGAACTTAAAATCATATCAGTAACCAGAGTTAGGCTGCCTTTTCTCGTAGTGCGCAAAACCATTTTCGCTAATTATGTCGATAAATTGTTGAAAAAAAAACGCAAACAAAAACTTCCGGTGGAAACATACATTTCTAATCAATAAATCAGATATGGAAGTTAATCTTACTTCTATAGTCTGTTTTAGACCATCAGAAAAAGTTTGGGGAAAAAAAAGATGTTTCAACCAACTTATCAAAAAATAGCAGTTATCGTGTTCAATAAAAATTAATGATTTATAAAAAATCTCATTCGATTTTCCTGACTTTTCCCGACCTTGCAAGATCCCTGGTCGGTTTCAAGGCTGACTGGTTACCTTGTAATTTTACAGGAAGTGCTGAGCAATGCCATGTTGTAAACATACAATTTCAATCATTGGAATTTTATTCCAAAACATTTTTGTTAATGAGCAAAAATGATTCTGAAGGCTAAATTCGAGGTTTTAACGAATTTGCAACTCACATGGAAATAGCCAACTCCGAATTGAGAAGTCAACTTTGCTTATTATATTTCCTAATTTAACCCACGGAATACGTTCAATATGTTCTTTAATACATGTTGAACTGTCACTAGCAATGAAAAAAAAGAGCTAGTTTTATGCTGGCATTGGCCATCTTAATATTTTAAGAAAGGTATCAATAGAAAAGAAAAATTACCTTAACCTTAGCGATTTTAAATTGAACCCTTTGCACTCCGAAAAATAATTACATACAAAATTATTCCCCTAATACAAAGATTTGTTTATTGCTATGAAAAATAAATACACAAAATTCCTTTAAGTCAATTTTCTTTGAAAAATCTATCTACATCTTAACCAATATGTAACTATCATAACAAAGATAAATATGGAAAAAAATATCAAATTTTTGAACCAAAATATTAAGATTTAAAAAGAACATTGAATTTAGAGAGCGCTAATGCTGCTACTACTAGAATACCAATGATTTGATCTAAATTGACAATAGACAATAAGTTTAAAGTGAAATTCAAGATCAAAAATGAAAAAAATAAAATGAATCCGGCCTGATGACTTTCTCAAGAGTCACCCTCAGTCAGAGATTCCTACCAGGGATTTTTTCTGTGAGGGATCTGAAAATTTTGTCAAAAAAATGACCCATCGTGACCAGAAAATAGACGTTTTTAACAATTAAATTTGGAAAATAAATAAACAAAACGTCAAAATGATGCACAATCTTAAATGGTTAGTCCAGAGGCACCATTGGAGTGCAAAGGATTCAATATTCATAAGTGAGCGTCTGTGCATATTGAAATAAGAAGCAACTTAAAGATGAAAAATCAATAATTATAATTTTCGATAAAAATTACCGATTTACAAAAAAAATTGTTTCATAATGCATTTCTCCAATTTTTCCCGACTCCTTGGAATTCCCTGTTGATTCCCGGTTTTCCGGTAAGCTACCCACTCTGTATAAAAAAGAAGAGTCGAAGGACTATTCTAATATCTTCTTGAAATAACCCGGCCATTAAAGAAAAAATTCCTTCATTTAATGTTCTATTTAAATCAGCAGTTACATCCAACTGATGAATTTCAGTACTTAACTAAATCGGAAGAGCTTGCAAATTTCTATTGAATCTGTGTCGGGCCAATGTTTCGCAAAATCAATATCAGGTTTTTGTCTAAATCTTCTCACCACAAATCAAACTTTATTCATTAGAAGAGAGCTATTTGAATTAAATGTATCCCTTAATATTTATTCGTTAAAACAAATCTACTTCCAATGAAGTTTTCTATTTCGATACATTTAACTCATGTAGCACTTTCGGATTAAGTTATGAGAGCATTATTTCTCTGCAATAAGCGGGAGGTGGGGTGGGGGTCCACTCATTCTTTTCAACCGGAAATTTGTTATTCCTCTCAACTGATTATCCTTTTCAGCTTCGGTTTCAGTCTTAGTTCCTTCCTGTTTCGTTTTATTGAGTTAAATAATATTTATTCTAATTGAGAATACACCTACATGATTTATCATCAAACACTTCAAAAAAAATTGAAGCGTCGAAATATTTTTTTTAAAAAAATCGCTATGTTCAATGAGCATTTCCGCGGAAGTTAACGACACGATGTGATGATTTCTGATTAACAGGAAGAAAAAGATTTTTCGGTGATTTTGTAAAATATCGATCTATTGCTATCATGACAGTCCGCGATACAATAAGCGGCATTCACAATCAATTTCGATTAGGCTACTTGTTAGTGTTTATTTTTGTTGCTTTTCATTCTTATTGTCATTCATACAAAATTAGTTAATATTTCCATAAATGCTATTATATTATAATATATAAAAATACTCGTTCTAAACGCAATGTTATAAATTGTAACATTCAGACAGTGCTTTGGTAATGATACTTTATTAAGAGGTAAAGGGTTTAAACAGTTATTTTTTAACTATTTTTATTCAAGACAAATCTTTTCGTAATATAAACTGAAACTTCCGCTTATTTGGAACCATTCTTATCAGTAAATATGCAAAGAGATGCTATTTATAACTAATAACAGTTATAAATAATACCAAAATATATCGAAAGATATTGATATGCATTGGACGATATATAGCGATTAAGTTTCGTAATGGCCCAGGCCTATTAAATGAATAGTTGCGAATATGTTTTGCTTTGATCAAGAATTTTTTTATCTATATAATATACCTTTCAACCAAAATAACAGCAGAAATAATGTGA
The DNA here is from genome assembly GCA_026289955.1 of Argiope argentata. Lineage (NCBI taxonomy): Eukaryota > Metazoa > Arthropoda > Arachnida > Araneae > Araneidae > Argiope > Argiope argentata. The sequence continues at coordinate 522,602 of JAOUZG010006274.1, forward strand.
TTTAATAACTCATATGTGGTGTTTCCAGAGAGCTTTAGTGGGCATCAATTGCTTAGCCAATTAATATCTTCTGCCCAGATAATCATGGATAAATTTTCTAGATATAATAGGCATCCATCCATTTCAACATGAGATTTTTTTTACGCTCAGCCAGAACCCGATACTTTGGAGCTTGTAATTCACGATCTATTCCAATTAATTTTAGAAGATTATCGAATTCATTAATAAATTATCCATTATCACTCAAAACTTTCAACAGGTCTTTCATTTTCTCATGCATTTTTTAAATGCCAATAAAACACTTCCTTAATTTCACTTCATGACATCGAGAATATTTGACAATGCAAGACATGAAAATAACAAACTTGCTTAACCCCTTAACTGATTTGCCCGTACTCCGTACGTGCATCGATTTATCGTATTTTGATAGTTGTAAACAAAAAATCATTCGTAACAATTATAATTCAATAGTAAAATGACTTCGAATACGTAGATAAGCCAAGTATTGTATGGATTTCCATTTGAATCAAAATAAGGAAATATTCCCAAAATAGGTGTCATCTTATTAGATAGTAAGGAAAATAAACCAGTTAAGGGGTTAATGAGCAAGGGCACTTATCGGTCCGCATAGATCAGAATGCATTACTTCCATTAAAGTTAGTAATGGAATCTTTAGGGAAAGGTGGAATTATAAGGGGAACATATTTCACAATAAAAATTAGTAAGTGCTTTTGATATTTTAAAGATGTCAGTCAATCACCATGTTTCGGACCACTGAGTCCGGAAAAATCATTTGAAATAGTACTGCCAGTCTGTCTGCAAGCATACTCGCAGAAGAATGAAATTTGTTACGATCTTTACATCAAAAATCAGTTATTTCAAATTTCGGACGGAAACAATCTGAAAAATCTATGTACCTCACTTAAATCCAAGCGAACATAAATAAAAATGCTAGATAGATATAATTTTCTACTGGCTTACTCATCAGATTTGTGTCAAATTTTTAAGTTCCCTCTCTCAGTAGATACAACTGGATTCTCAATAGATGAAACTGAATTCATAAACGCAATACATCAGAGATGCGAAATTCAGTTCGTCGTTTAGGCAACTAAACTATTTTTTTAATCAATTTTGAATTAGATTAGTTGAAAAGTTTAGACAAATTGTACACTCGATTGCCTTCTCTAATCGAGGAATGTTAACAGAAGCATATTGTCATTTATTGAATGTGAATTCACTTTATAGGGAAATGAGTTTCAGAAGAGTTCACTTTTTGAAAACAAACAATTTCAAAAAAATATCTAGAATTAATAGATGTACATTTATTTACCTTGAAAGTAGTTTCAGTCTATATGAAGCTGCAGAAAGTTCGTCCAATCATCTAGTAAGGTGAGCCTCAAGAATCGATGAGAAATCTTTTACAATATAATTGTCAGTAGAATCTTCAGTTGCCAGAGATCTTCTGTTGCCAATATAAAAAGCCTGTATTTACTGGAAATGCTTTTTACTGAGAGTTGTTGGCAAACTTGGATTCTTTCTCATTTTGCGGCTATTTCTGTACCGTGCAGCATAAGAACCTCCGATGTTTCACATTTTGGAAGGAAATAACAGAAAGTTAATAAAAAAAAACTATCACATATCTGCTCTTACATAAGTTCTAAAAGATTTTTTCATAAAATAAATCAAAAATATATGAATAGAGATACATTAACATTTTAGCTAGCCACGTCCGATTTGTTGCGAGTCATCTCACTCAAACTTAAGTGTTAGCTTTAGCACCATTTTAAATTATTACAGATAATTCTACGCAATTTTTGTACATTCCCTTACAAATAGGTCGGCATATTAAAATTCTGAAAATATAAGAAACATTTATTATTCGTAGAAAACTTGAAAAGGATAGGCGCTTTTTCTTTTAAATTTAAAGAAGTTTAGTTATAGAAGAAAGTTTGCAGTGCCTTTTCTTAACACAGATTTATTTAGTGTTTTTATTGATCCTATATTTTAATCCCTCTTTTTAAAAAATATTTCAAACTCCTTTCACAACAATAGTTTGATTGCAGAACTCGAATAACTCATTATTGCTGCTAATGTTTCATCCTAACTCTTTACCCCTTTTATGATGATGAGAAATGAAGATGTGGCTTATAATTCCACGTTACAAAGGCTTTAGAATAATGCCTCTTAATTTTTATTTCACTGTATTTAAATTTTAATGTAACTTTAGAATTATGCAACGGTAAAGAAAAAATTATGAAGCGTGTTGCGTTTCAAATTATTACTTTTCTACATTAAAAAGTAACAAAAAAATAAAGAAATGCATAGTACAATGAACAGAACTATGCAAGGTTACAGAAATAGTACAAATTGTATATACAGTGTGTAAAAACAGTTTCCGCATGGTCAATAAATTTACAAATTATGCTCATTTATTCTTAAAGTATTGCCTTTTTTTCTTTAAATACTGTCTATATGAGTTTAGTATTAGTCCATAGAAAGAGACTTTTATAAATTTTCATTTTTACAAAACGAGAAAAGCATATCATTTGCAATATCTAAAGTAAATTGCAGTGCAAAAAAAGTTTCCGTACGCGTTATGCAAATTCTTTCTGACGTGTTTAAAACAAGCCAGCACTAAATCTTTGAATTTAGAAAGCTAATCACTGATAAGAAGACAGCATATCGACAGTTGTTGAATTCAAGTTTGTTCTTGTTCGTCTCAAAATGGAAGTTCCCAGAGCTTTTCGAAAATTAGGGATTAAATTGTGAAAAGATGGAATATCCATGAAAAGGAGTAGCGAAATGACTAAAAAATCGAAGTCTACTGTGCAATAATATATCATTGAAAGATATCGTGAACTTCATTCACTTGAGGATAGAGATTGATCCGCGAGGCCGTCCAAATTAAATCGCGTGCTTATAAGAAACATCATGCGCCAAGTTCAAGAAAATCCACGAATTAGTGCACTGCAGCTCATTTAATGGATAGTTACAACATTAATGTCTCAACTCAAACCATGAAAAATGTCATTAAAAAGTGGTTATCATGGACGTGCTGCCCGGAAGAAACCCTATATAAGTTTGTGCTAGAAGAAAAAGTGCCACGAGTTTGCAAAGAAGCATGTAGCAAGCCATTATCTTTTTGGAAATCCATTCTTTTTAGCGATGAATCAAAATTTAATATTCATTGGTCAGATGGCAGAGTTATGGTGTGGAGAAAACCAAACGAACAAATGCTAACTAAGAATTTATGTGGAACTGTGAAGCACGATGGCGGCGGTGTTATGGTGTGGGGGTGTATGAGTGCTTCTGGAGTGGGAAATTTGCAATTCATCGAGGGAAATATTGATCGATATGGATATCCTTAAACAAAATATGTTATCCAGCGCAGAGAAACTATCTCTTGGAACTGGATTTACTTTTCAACAGGTCAACGATCATAAACACGCCTCTAAGATTTGCCAAGAGCGGTGCCTTTGACATCTTAAACCACAACTTCATAGCCCTCCCCAGTCAGCCAATTTAAACCCCATCGAACATTTGTGAAAAGAAATTGGCCGACAACTTAAAAAATATGACATAAAAAACAAAGTTGGTCTCAAAAGGGCCATTAGTAGCATTTGGTGTAATATTTCTCCAGAAACAAAAAAACAAACAAACTTGTAGGTATAATGCCACAGCGTCTAAGAGAGGTGATAAAGGCCAAGGGTGGGCCCACTGATCATTAAATTCATTTTTGTTAAATGTATTTTGCATTTTTGTAAACTTTTATCGTGTGCTAAGGCACCGTACGGAGACTTTTATACCATGTTTACGGCATAGTTTGAGTTATTAAGACTTATTTTTTAATTTTGTCAATATTATCATCTTTTAATATGTATCAACATTAAATAATATTAGTTTTAACTAATTTTTAAGTTTTCATTTTTATCATTATGAATTTTGTGTGACATATTAAACTTTGATTTGCATTCGTATCAGCGTACGGAGACTTTTTTTACCCACTGTATATAAAATTTGAAGTGTAAAGCAATTTTTAAGGGCATTTAACACCAAAACGTCTAAAATATTTAATGGAAACTTTTAGCAGCCACTAATTTTATTAAACCAAATTGCTTGCCATCAAACCGCTAATGTAATAAAAAAATCTGTAAAAAATTGAAACTGAACGAACAGAATGATGAATAAGTATCAACTAAAAAAAACTAGAAACTTTCAAATTAAATTTGCACATTCAAAATAATACAGAAATTTTTTTTTATATTTAACGAACCAAACTGCAAAAATACCCTCCTGCAATACGGTTTCGAGAAAACTAAGCATATTTTTATTATAAAATTTCAATAAAATAAGGCAGCCTCCATATTAGACGCCATTCAAGACTAACATTCGCACTCTGGGTGGTTACATGCACTGCGACTTTCTCCTCTGCGAATCTTTTACCTTTATCGCTCACAGAAATCGAAGGTTTACACATTACGGTAAAATTTTCGTCGCCATCGAAAAAATGGATACAATTTCATCAACAAACAAATTTACTTTAACAGTGTTATTAAAATAATTTCAAGTGTAATTTGTTAAGTGTAATTTGAAATGAATCGAGTGCAGATTCCAACTTTATTATTATTTTGTCGTGGAATGAAGAGAAAAAGGGGAAAATATTCCTTATTTGCATTCATTCAATTAATAAAAAAAGGATTTAGAACCATTTTACATGTTATTTAAAGATTTGAGGTCAATGAAATTAGCAGTGAAATTCTTCAATTATTTCAGAAAAACGATTTCCTTTGGGGAATTGCATGGGTTGCTAAAAGATATTAGCACAAAAATACCAAAATATGGAATGTTGCTCAGCCTGTAGAAATGGTGGCAATAATTTTGAAATTTATTGGAGTATTAAATTGCATTGTTTAAAATAAATGTTTTATTTACAATTATTTTCATACATTATTATAAAGTTTTGAAAGTAACTTTATTCAATTCCATAAAAACTTACAAATATGAACAGAACCTTAGATACAATTTATACACATAAATATACAAATTAGAAATAAACATTAATATATATTAATTATATAATTAATAGTGCCATTCAGTTGTAATACTGGCCATTGAGGACAGTAAATACCGTTTTATTTTGTACTTGCCAGACACATTAAATCCAGAAGTTTCATACTTTTAAGTCGGTGATGCAGCATTCAGGCTACATAAAAATTTGCTAAGGCCATATGCTGGAACACATTTGACAGACGCTCCTTTCTTTATTTTTCAGCCAAACGTGTAAGCTCTAATTAAGATTTAATATTCTACTGCTGTTACGGCAGTGAATTACTGGCGTCGAAAAAATCAGCTGTCTGTGAAACTAACCTCAATTAAACAATTTGCTTCGGTAGATGTGATCAAAAAATTCAATGTATTACAATCTTACTTACCATTTAAAATTATCCTCCAGTATCTCTTCGCCAGATGAATCGTGTATTTGTTTATTTGTAAGAAATTAGAGCATGGCTTTTTTTAATTTGTCGCAAAAATACTATTTTCAATTAGAAAATTTCGTCGCAATTACAAATACGAAAATCAAGATATTAAAATAGAAAGAGCAATTCGAAGTTGAAGAAAAAGAATTCAATTTAAACTAAAGCTTATCATTTAAAATTTTAAAAATTAAAGCCAAAATAAATTTTATTGATTCTTACTCGAAACGGAAACGATATCAAACCATTAAAAAAACCATTATGAATATTGAGATATCAAATAAGATAACGACAAAATTTAAAAAGCCCTGCTCTAATTTGTTGAGGCCATTTTCTAAAATACTTTCATCATTACATTACAAAAAAAAATTATAGCAATTTTGCAATAAAGAACCAATTTGATATTACCTTAAGATTAAAAAAACTATTTTCAAAAACATACTTTTTATAACAAATTATTAATAGCGTGCCCGAAATCAGCAACATTGTTTTTGGTTCTTGAATGCAAAACTGCGGGAAGTACACTTACTCAACACGATTAAAAAGATATTTGTATGAATGCTCGTTACAAGAAACCACGCTGAATGGCGAATTTATTTACAACAGATTCCTCCGCAAATAAATTTTCCGTTCTACGTGAAGTCCTATAATGAGCAATCACTCAAACCGTGTCTTCTTAGCCTAATTGCGGGAAAAAACAATAGCAACACATTGATATAATCTTACAATTCTAATTCAGACATCACTAAGGAAATTGAATTCTAAATATACATATGCAAAAGGTGAATTTTTAACACATTTACCGAGCTGTACAAGTACAATGCTGAAAGATCCCACCCCTACGATCAGCGTCTCAATTCGACTCCTGGCTACGCCCCATCAATGCCGCTCTTCGCGCGTTTCGAACGATTCACTCTCCACGACATTCCACTGACAGGGAACGAATCCCACAGCGTTCGGCAGGTCACAGAATCTGATCGTGCATCTCCGCTTATTAAATGGAACATGATGAATATTTATTACGAATAAATCGATTGATGTTGAACGATATATTTTGCAATTATGGTCAGTGGCGTAGGAAGGGAGGGAGGGAGGGGAGAGAAGTAAACAACTATAAGTCCTCGGTGTTCATCTTGAAAAGCGCCATAATGGTAAATACTGTCACAAGAATTGCCACATGAAAAAGGGTAAGCGATCCTTCATAAAAATTAACGTGAAGATCATTGTTCCAAATAAAGTATGAAATTAGCAATGTTTAATAGACAGACGATCTTTTCATGTGTTTAACGTGAAGGCGTTAGGTAGGTTTTTTTTAGTTATATTAGTAAAGTGCTAGTTTATCTGACAATCCTAGGAAATTCACTCCCTAGCATTTCCATTTTAAGAAATTAAACATTCACCATATTTAGTCCCGAATGATAGAGGCAGCTACTGTTCGTTTTAGTATCCTGAGACGACCACTTTTCGATGATTCTATATCCCCAAAGGGCGAGACGTGGAAGGAATTTCGCATTTCTAGAACTTATTAATTTTAAATATAAACTCTTTGCCTCTTTCCTCTCACATCTATTTTGTCAAACTAAATCCATTCTAACGAATGTACAAAAACGTGGAGCGTTTTAGAATCCGTTAGATAACAAAACAAGTTGGTTAAAATATAAAATTCCGTTACACTCGTCTGTTCTTTACTGTCATTTTAATTGTAATGAATATCGACCCTATTTCATATGTAAGTTGTTTATTAAGAATCCACTTTGCACGCGTAAAGCAAAAAATTGTTTACTAAACCATCTCTTCGAAAACAATTGGTTTAAGCGTATCAAACTGCAAATAGAGTAGTCTATAATCAGGTCCTTCAGCGAGTCTTTTAAAGATGAATGGGAAACGTTCAAGTCAAAACAAATCCTTTTATGTAGATGGATCTTCGGATGACGTTAACAATATGTTACCACACGCTTTGTAAAGCTTATTAGAAACGGAATATCTTTCTGCGGGATTTTAAAGGGTTTGAAATATTTCATCCACTACGTTTCGATTTTAGCAGTAAAATTAATCTTTAAATAAATTTTCTGTCATCCGTCAATCCACTTGTCTGATACCCACTGGATTTTAACAGAATTTCTGTAAATAACTTCAAGAGTGAATAAAATTTTTCATATTCTGTATTCATGTAAATAACCATCGATTAATTTTAAATAGGGTAGAAACATATATTGTACTGTTTATCTAAATAAACATTCAGTTTTGAAACATCAAGTGGTCTATTTAAGGATGAATTTCGTAATTATTGACGGGATTAAATAACAAAGATGCCAGCTGTGCTAGAAGGATTGCCAGTAATTCATGTTGACTGAAAATTAAATCCTCATGTACAAAACATCTACGATTACTTCAATCCTCGAAAGTGGAACTAGATCAAAAGCCGAGACTTTACAAAGGGAATCATTGCCCCCCCCCCCCTTGCATAGAAAAAACAAGTATGAAAATTGTGAAACTGAGTTGTCAATAAGGTTTGTTTACTTTTCTCCGAACAACTCTTTATGTACTTTAAGCCCTATTTATCCGAGTTCTCCAAGCAGGCGGCATATATCGCCAGACATTTCTGTCCAATGCACCTTTTCTATTCTTGGTTAATAATTTTATACATTTCTAGTATTATTTGCATGCATAGTTCTTTTACCTAAATACTAATTTAACCAGTTCACAGATCAGTTTATCCTTATGTTTTAAATAACTTTGTTTTAGTACGACTACCACAAGAGTGTATTGTTCCGTGAACGGGGATATTAAACAATTCTCTTTGACGAAGCGAATTATTCCGCTTACGGATGCCAAACTAATTGATTAAGGAAAATAACAGGTATTTATAGCTCACTTATAATAATGTCCAGCTTAGAAGCAATACAAGAACTATTTTGGAATAGACATTGCAATTTTGAACTCCGGTTAAGTGGCAAGGAGTAATACCCAGCTAGGCTCCTTTCTCCATACTCGACTCCTTCTGAAAACCGAGAGGACATTTGTTATACCGAAAGGACTTCGAAATCCGATTTAACACACAACAGACCTAAGGTTTACTGACATAGCTCCGAGTTTAAGTAAAATCGGATTTCGGAACCACCAGGCCGCGGAGTTGAGATTATATATCACATCACCGCAGCGAAGGAAATAGGATGAGATGATACTGTTGGGGGCAGAAAGATGAAACTATATAGGGGAAGTCGTTTACCCTCCCTAAGCCATTGCGAATTACAGAAAACATACTTTTGAAATGATTAAATGGATAAAATCGCTATTTTAATGCTTGAATAGTTTTTAATTAGCGCAAGATACTGTACGGCTTTCACTGACGTAGCAATGTTCGGAGTTCAGCTGCAACCGAAGATGCTTTGATGGTATACTAAAATAATATTTTTATACATTTGAAATCGTTGCAGAGAACTCGCTTACGCTTTGTATAGCGTTGGAACTTCTTGTGTTACAATTACTGGTGTAGCGGCAATTTCGATGCTTCAAATGGAACAAAGAAAAGTTCTTTTTGCTGTTCGCAAAGAGAACAGCAAAAACTGCCAAGAACATCTAACATGGATTTACTAATTCTTACGAATAAAAATTTCAATGGTTTCTTTGTTCCGTGATAAAGCAATATTTAGCTTTGTTTCGTGAAGAGTGATAAGAGAAATCAAAATGAAGCAGCTTTGAATGAGATTGTAAATCTATTAGTAAATATTTTGTTTGTTGGAAGTCATGTTTCCCGCAGAAGGATGTCAAAAGCGTTCATTTAAAAACGGAACGTTTGTTTAAAAATCATGAAAAATATATTTAAAATTTCTTTAAATCGGGCTTTTTTTCTCATCAAAAACAAGGAGATTATCTCGTTTCTTTTCAATAATGTATATACGTAATGATCTCTAATTCTAAATTAAAACCTAGTAAATTCCCTACTATTTATCATACTTTAATCCATATTAACTTAATTCTGAAATGTTCTTACTTCCTGATCCAATTCCACCTTTTTTTCTTTAATTAATGGTGCAGAAACTCTAAAAATTCTTAAATTAGCGTTTCTCACGTTCCGAATGAAGGGATAAAAATTCTTTTAAAAGATCCCTATAATTCCCTTAGCTAAATCGACACGTGTAGATATATCCCTATCAGAATATCACAGTATATAATCATGGAGATAAATATTTCTTTCTTTTCTTCTTCGTATAGAGCTGTAGATTGACATAAATCGGTCGCTTCCTGCTTCTACATAAATTATGTCTCCCGAGATGGAATAAAGCGAAGTTTTAAAATTACAAAAGCGTCTTCTCTCTTCGACCACGAAACTGTTCAAAGATATGCGTTTTACATTATATACCTTGTTTAGTAATAAAAGCAAGAATTAGAGATTCATATTGCTAGACTAACGTACATACAGTTGATTAGTTGGCAAAAAATTAAGACTTTTAATGCAATCAGAAGTGATCTCAGTCGTTCAACAAGTCAAAAATGAACTTGTCTTATAGAATAATATATTCGATTAGCACTTAACATTAGTGTGCACTGCATGATCCTTCAGAAATTTTAAGTTACCTTGAGTCTTTATCGATAACAAAAAATATAAACTTTTTCCCTATAGGCTGCATATAAATATTGTTCCCTGCGTGTGGGATGGTGAAGATTCTACATGATTCAGTTATCAGGAATTCATACATCTTGCTCTCCTCCTTCCTCCTTAAGATTAATATCAGAATGCCCGATACTCTTCAGATTATATAATTGTCCACTCCTTTTGTATATCACTCAGAAAGAAGGTAAAATCAATGTGTGGTCCCATCGATCACATGAATGACTTGAAAAAGGAGCAATTTTCTGTTTCTCAGAAAAATTCATATTTTAAGAGGGTATTTAAACACTATAGCCAGATTATTTTGATGCAACATAATTAAAATCATTTCGAAAAAGATAGTAGTCGAGAATTCAGAAATTCCATATATGAAAAATTTTAGAAACTAATTACATTGTTAATGTTTAGTCATGCTGTCAACTAATGTTAGTTATTGTTGAAAAGGATACAAAAATTCTCTATTGACCGAGAATTATTTCAATTTCCATGTAGCATTTCATGGTGATTTTCCTTACAAAATTTTAAATCGCTTCTTAGCATACATATAAAATATACTAATAAAATTGCAAGCGGAAATTCTGTACATGTGCTAAAAAATTAAATAAATATTGATAGAAAATAAAAGAAAATATTTCTTAAATGAGGTAATTATTCCAAAATTGTGTTGGCGGCCTTTCCAAATAAACTGTTTCATAACGTCAAAAATCATTCTGTTCCATAAATCATTCAATATCCTAAAAACTGAATCGCGGATTTCTTTTCATTTTTTTACATTCCTTAAGAAACTCCCAATCTTGAATAAAATAATCCCTCCCTCCCCACGGGAGGCATCAAGAAATAAGGATGTGATACTTCCTGTATGGTGTTTATATCTCACCAATCTGGAGGATACACGAGAAGGTGGGGTTCTGCCCCCAGCCACCGATGACGGGACATACTTCCTTAGGGAAGGGCTTTACCGTGGCCGGGATAGCTCTTAGAACCCAACCACAGTTTCCGCCAGTGTTACAGTTGAGGGAAGGGACGATCATTCAGTACTTATTTATCCATGTGCCTTCGGGCGGGTTGAAGAGTAAGTGATATGACTTAATACAGTAATCCAAATATGAAAGCAGTAAGTAATTAATTTTCTAAAAAAATGCAAAATATAACTGAATACTAACTGAAAATTGCATTTTGGGCATCATATTTGCAAAATAATTAAATAAAGTTAATTGCGCGAATAACCATAACTCAATCTGAAATTAAAAGTCATATTTAAGAAAGTAATGCATAAGTCTAAATAAAGTAATGCATACTTTAGGTTATGTGCAATCAGGAAATAAAGTTTCTTTTATTTTTAAATTATAAAAATGTGAGGAAACAATTCGACATTCTTGAAAACATTAATAAAGGAGCAAAATTCCGAAATTAAGAAAACTTTGCGAGTTTCGAAAGATAACTGCTCTGTAAGTACTGCCATGGCACTTCAACATACTCCTTTTCAAATTCTACAGAATGATTGCATACATCAACTGAATTAAATATCCAAAGAAAAAAAACAACTAAGACGAAATAATATATCAGAGCTGACAAACTATAAAAAGACAATCTGTAAACAAAGAGTTTTTAAACCAAAAGTTTTTGAAGCAATAACAACAAAAACATACACGAGTTATAAATTGCTAGGTTAAGACAGAAAAATCAAACGCATTGTCATGGACCAACCAATCAAATTTAATGAAAATGTTGAATCTACTAATCTTTACGTAATCAATATATTTGAAAAAAAATTCCCCTATGATAAGAAAATTTTAATGTAACTCCTAGCAATGAAGAATAAACCCCCAGATTGTTCCGCTCAACCTACATCCAAGTTTTAGTTTAGTTATATTGACGACCCGTTTCAAAGAAATATGGATATTTTGGAGCGGACCTCATAATTTGGAAACGTTGTCAGACGACACCTAATCTGGTACCACTTTGCAAATTTCAAAAGCACAACAGCGGGAGGAAATTTCGCCTCGTCGGATTTAACGTGTACCAGACCTCCTTACACAACGATTCGTGAGTAAAAATAGGGTCTCGAACCTCAAACCTTTCTATTTTGAAGCCGAGACCCTATCAACCGTCCACTGCGGCCTCCTACATACTATGATACGAATTGTTATTTTTAAATTCAAATTCCGAGTTTCGACTGTTCAGAAAAGTTTTTGCAACTGAAATTTTCATTTTGATACTGTGTAATTTTCACATTTAAAAAGCTTGTTTTAAAATTGAAATATTTTTTAATACAAGTGCCTTTTAAGTTAATGCCTTACTTTATTTTACAATGTGATATATCTCGCTAATTTTTAGTTAGCTAAAATGTGAGAAAATTCTTGTGACAGATGAGTCTATATTCAGATACATTTTTGCCACAATAAACTCCTAAACTTGCTATAGACAGATTTCTCATATGTAAACACTTGGAATTTTTTTTAAAAAAGAAAAGATTAATTTCTTTTGAATTTTCAAATCTTTCATTTGCATCTATTCAACGTAACGCGCTACTTATTTTCACAAGTTATAAAAACTGCAACAGTTTATTCATAAGCCCAACAAATTGAAATTGCCGATTCTGGATTTCTAGAATCCTGGTGATTTAAAACACTTGGACAAATTGCTTAAGGGAAAGATGGACTCTAATAGACACTTTTAGGAATTACCCAGCCAGAGTTATGAATTTTTCTTAATTATTCAGGCAGTTATGATTTTTTTCATATGTATTAAAATATAAATGTCAACATTCTCAAAGAAATATTTGAATATTGAAACCAAATATATATAATATTGAAATAATATATAATTTTCAAAAAATTCAAAATATTCTAATTGATTTATTTTTTTATTTTTTTCTATTATTTTTTTCTTACTATCCAAAGTAAATTTGAAACTAAACTGTAATTCCAATTAAATTCTAATTTTTTAGACATATTTTTGCGCACATTTACTGAATTTTCAAAGTATTTTGTCTTAACTAAAATTGGCTTTTCATTGAACTATAAAAGCTCTAAACATAAAACGTATATCCCGTTTTATTTAAATATTTGACCGAAATCTTCATTGAGAATTTCGTTTAATTTCTTCAAAAATGAACCCCCTGGAAAATTTCGAAGATATTTTAACCTAATTATAATATTTTAAGAAAAGTTATTAAGATGTACTTTTTTATCCTCTTACCCTCCAAGTATTTATTTTATTTAACAATACATTTTATAACACTAATTTAGTAGAATATAAATACATATTTTAATGATGAAAAGAAAATTAAAATTGCGTGTTTTCATCCATTTTTGCTTATTTCTAAGTCTACTGTCCCTTAAAAATAATTCGGTAAGTTCCCAGCTTGTACTCTTTCTCAAGAACAATTAAACCAAATTAATAACTTTATTTTTGCTTTCACTTTCCAGATTAATAGTGCATACCCAATTCCTTCGAACTATTGTTCAAAAAAATACACAGAATTCCAAAAACTTCAACACAGATCTCTATATTTAATTGAAAATGCAAAGTGAGAAAAATGAATATCATATAAACGGGTAGAAGTATCAAATTTAAAGCAGTAAGCTCCTCCATCTTTTTAACATGGAAAGAAATTAACCTGTTAACCGGCTAATCGACTTATATTCTGTTTTACATTGAATTATTTAGTCATACCTAGGAAACAGGTGAAAAAAGGTATCTGAATTTCTTATGCTATGAGATTTTTTTTGTTTCTAAATGAATAGAAATTTTGACTATAATTTGTAGGAAAATTACTAACTTTAATTTTAATTTTATTATATAGGGCCATTTCGCATTTCTATAACCACACACAAAAATAAATACTTTTAATAACATCTTCAGTAAATAAGGAGGAGATTGGGATAAGATGGTTTAGAAAAATTTCTTCGGCATAACCGAAAAGTAAGTCGAGAAAAATACTTTTAAAAAAATTTAAAAAAAGGATTTACTTGAGAAAATTTTCGGCTGATAACTCATTGTTTTTATGTCAGTTCGAAGATTTTCCACTTCGGCTCAATTTTCTCACGGAAGGGCAAAAAGAAATTAAAAACTTGCCTATTAGTCTTTAAAGAAAAAATAATAACAGTATTTCTTTTCTGGGTATAACACAATCTTCAAGTTGTTGCAACTGATACGGTATTGCGTTTCTGAATAACGTGAATTGTACACTTTTAATTTTAAATAATAAAAAAGTTTTTAAAAAAATTCAATATTGTACCGTAAAACAGTTTTAACAAAATTTACTAGAGTCATTATTTAAACTAATAATATAACTTGGGAATAAATTGTATCGCTTATTACCTCTGCAATCCTTGCTTATTTAGTTATATTTATAAAACTGAGAATGAAAAAAAACCCGTCAAAATGAATATCTAGAAAACTTTTCATATTCAATCATTACATCAATTTCATTTTTCCAACATTACTTTTAAAAATAACATTGGCCATCTTACACTGTTATTTCCTTGTTTTCAAATTTCTAGTATATGATAAATATATCCGTAAAGGAAAAGCACGCAATTCTAAAATATATGGAATTTCAAAATGGAAGTTAGCCATAAGAATTAGTGGAGGGGGCGGTAAATGTTTTAATGCTCAGAGCGCTGCACTTCGCTGTATTCAGGAAGAAACATTCACATAGACGCAAATTGATTAAAATTTTACATTCACTTCAAGTGATTTTGCTCGATTCAGTTTTCACGCTTAGATATAGGAGCACAGGATTTCATCCGAGTAAAGCGTTTTTATAAACAATTAGCTGGAACCCAGCGTGGTTGCTGCCACGGAAGTAATTTTGAAAATCTTTTTGAAATAGCTATCTTGCTTAGTTAGAAATAAAAAGAATATTTTTTGTTGACAATGAATACATTCAAAGAAATTGAATAAGGAATAAAGTAGAATATTTTTTTTTACTTTATTATTTTTAGGGTAGATAAAATTCGTTTTTCCGTCTGCAGCAAAAACAAATAAAATTCCTGGATGTCTCACTCATGATTATCCAACATACAACTGGTTATATGAAAAACATGAATCTTCTGGGTTCAAGGCTGTAATTTGGCAGATGCAAGAACATCGGATAAATGGTAGAGCAGCGCATAAAATACGAATCAACAAAAAATCATTTTTATATATTAGATGCAAGGGATATAAATTGTTTCATTACTTATTTTATTAAAATATGCGATTTCAAGCTTTCGAGAGATTTTGTTTAGTATTCAACATTTCTGAAACTGCCCTCTATTTATATTTTATTAAACATCTCTATTTTCAAACCGACGATGTGAAAATCTTTTTAGAACAAAAAACCGAACTTGTAGTTTAAAAATATTCCGAATTATAAAATTGCCTAATTACATTCAATTAAGGTAATAATATTTTTATAGAGTTTTTTTGTATAATTTATTTTGTTGAATTTGCCCATTGTTCGATGTTAAAAAACTGTTGAAAGCCGATAGTCAGTCTACAAGATAATGCAAACGACTATGAATTACTCGTGAAATAAATATTACGACGGACTACTTAAAGCAGCTTCATTTCGAAATGCATCGCTTTAAGTTCTTGTAAAAACTTCTAAAAATGATTTTTATGAAACTGAAAAATTCAGTTATAGACATGCTCATGATTATCAATTTGCTGAAACATGCTTAAAAAATATACATTTCGTTTTATTAGAATTTTAGACTTATTACAATCTAATAGAATTTCTACTTTGGAAAAAAAACTTTCCTGTCACAGTAAATTTCAATGCGTAGGACAATTACGTACTTTAGGGTACGTTTCTGTATAATCTTTAGTAATTCTTATAAAAATTAATTTGTAATTAAAGGCTTTAAATGCTTTAATTGGTTTAAACAGCAGCAAATTTGATAAAGAAAATACAGTTAATAAGAAGTAAAAAAACGTCTAAAAATTTCAGTTCAAAGCGAATATGTCACTCATTAGCACAAGGAATTCCAACTACAACAAAATCGTTTGCCAATGAATAATTAAATTTTTACTGTAATTTAGTTGTGATCTGAAAAGATTAACGGCATCGGACATTGGAGCATTTCCTGTGCAATATTTTTTATTGCAAGTAATAAACAAAATTATTCAAAATGCACGAAAATTTATATCCTGCTCATACACTACAAAAGGCATATCTGTTCATAATACGAGACAATCAACTTCTAATTGACTTAATCCTTTATGACATAAAGTGAACACTCAATACGATATAAAATACAAATTGAATTAAAACATCAAATGAATATCCTGTTTTGAAGTTAGTCCATGGGTTACTCAAGAAAACTGATATAAACTGAACTTATACTGTAATGATTTGATAATTTAAGGCCTGAGATTGTTTCCATTAAAACGCTGTGAAACAAAGTTGCAATCAGGTTAATTACGTAACTCTTTCGCTGATAATACACATACCTAAACAATTGAATTACCCTTTTTTTTTAATTCTGAGAACAACCGAGACTTAAAGCAGTGTAGATCCAATTGGCAATGGACAGCATATGATTCGTTGCTTTAAGAAATGAAGATTATTCTCGTGTAACCTTCAATATACTGGGGAAAAAATTGTAAAAATGGATATGTAACCGCAAGTACTAGGAAGAGACTCTTTCTAAAGGTTACTGTGTCATTCAAATCTACCAGAAAGATAAAAATATTTTAATATCGGGTTTTCATTCGACCGAAATCAAGAGAAAGTAATACCTCATTCGTGAATGCGTTCGTATCCAAAAAATAGTACCTAGATTGCTTATGCAGTGAACTAAATTTCTTACAAATGAAATGCATAAAACTCTTATGCAACTATTAAATGCATTAAGAAATCAAATTGATTATATTTAAAATATTTCACACTTACAGGCATTTAAATTTTTGTAAAAAAGATTTATGCAAGCTTCGGGAAATTTTAAATATTCGTAAATTTTTTCCACTATGACAGATCAATTTCCAATAATTTAAGACACTCCTATTTGATTTTAACTTATTATAAAGATAAAAGTACACAATACAAATGTAATGTAGTTTCCTCTTTTTTCGTGAGACTGAATTAAAACTAATGTTTCAATATTACTTATGGCACAATGTCGAGAATGAAAAATAGATTTGTGCCTCGAAAACAATTTAATAAGTATTACTCATTTATGAAAATTCCAGTTTGCTCAAATAATCCTAAAGTTAATTTTCTGCTCAAACAATTTTTTTTTAAAAAAAGTTAATTTAAAACTAATTACTTTTAAAGTTAAAAATTAAAATTGCCTACCATTTCCAAATCAATATTAATATACACAAAATTTTTAAAATCTCATTTAAAAAAAAAATAAGGAATGAATATTTTGTTTCAATTTTAATTTACTTTTCGTAAAAATTCACTTGAATTAAATCTTATTTAAAGAGAGTACATATATATTACAATGTTTAAAAAAATTACAATTCATTTATGTAACAAAACACTGAAAAATTGCAACACATCCAGGTATTTTTTCCTTCAAGTTCCATTCGAGAAATTTAAATTGCACCAATCAGATTTAATAAATTGATAAATAAAAACATTACTTTTTGTTGAACAATTAATGGATTTAATATCTAGTTTCTTTCACTCAGAGATATATTTACAATATTACTTAAAGAAATTAGCAAAAATAACTGCATATTAAATACAGATAATTAGAAATATGCTGACAATGACATCAATATGAAATATTTTATAGCAATTTTCATTCGCAGAAGTATGATGAAATATTCACCATATCTTGATTTTAAGATGAATAGTAAGTATTAATTTAAAAAAATAGATGGCTGAATATTATTACATCCCTCAACTCACCATTTTCATAGCATTCACTGCCCTTGAAAGTGTCATGAACTCAACGCATTCAGATAGTGAATATAAATGCAAAATATACTTTTACACTATACACAGAATTTTTGCATCAGAAATTAATAATATATAATGATTACAATTTTACAATTCAACATTTTTAAAGGGGATATTCTCACTTTTTTTTCATTTTCTTTTTTTATTATTACCATTTTCTTTTCTTTTTTTTCAATTTTTTTCCTTTATTTTATTTTTTTTTCTTTTTCTTTTACATTTTTTTTCTTTTTTTTCAATAATATTTTTCATTTTTTTTTCATTTCATTTCATTATATTTTTTTTTTTCATTTTTTCATTTCTTTTTTTTCTTTTTTTATTATTTGTTATTTTTTAATTTATTTTTCTCTTCCTTTTTTCCTTATATTTTTTACTATTTTTTTCTTTATTTTTTTTTCTTTGTATTTTTTTACATATTTTTTCACTTTTTTACATCCCCTTTTAACGTTTACAGCAAAGATGTAGCCGAGAAATGTACAACATATTCGAAAAATTATCTGCATTACACCAGAACATATCAAAAATACAGTGTAACACAAATGGCGCAATTTTCATTTTATTTTCAGCTATAATTGAGTGAACCGTTGTAAATGAAGGTCTAGGAATACAGAATTAAATTCTCAGGTTAATTTTAAAAACTAAATTTTAAAGACTTAGAATTCACTATTAAGATTTCTTTATGAACAAGCTCGCTCAGATTTTGCAAAAAGCAATAAATTATCTTCATTATACTCTACACTAATGAAGAGAATTCAATGATACAAATAGGAATTATTGCGCAATATAGAGTTAACAAAATTGACATTATATAATATTGCATACATTTGAACAAAAAAATTATTACATATATTATAAAATAGCATATCACAATCACATTTTGAGATCATGATTTCATTTTATTTCATTTGTCTGCATGGGCTTTCTTTTTACATGAAACTTAAGATTAAAATAGTTTCATTTTCTTAACATTTACCCGATTTCTTTTGTTTATTTATTATACATTAAATAAACAAAAAAGAAATATCAGAAAAATATTTAAATTCAGTTTGAAATTAATCTATCCAAAGTTATTTTCTCTTAAAACAGAAATAGAAAAAAAATTAGTATTCCTAATTTTAAATTCTGAAAATAATAAAACAAATGTTAAAGACAAGCTGAATATTTTTATTTCTATAATTCGACATAACATAGGAAATAAAATTCTACAACTTCGCGTATCCCATGCAGCAAATACGTTCATGACACTTTCGCAATAATTAAAAATTCAAAAGGTTTACTTTCCGACTGAGAAGCCAAAAAACTAGCTTTTCTAATATTCAACCGATTGATACTACCGATTACACTTAAATTGATCTACTCGTAGAATTATCATTAATCTTATTGATTCATTTTATAACACGAATTTAATTTCTAAAGTCTAGATTACTAAAGAAAAGCTTTTGTTTATAAATAAAACCTTTAAAAACTTTAGAAAATTCATAATATAGCGACCTGGGAATGGATGAATAAAATTATTTCAGATTACAATATTATATGGAGAGATTTACTAACGATTAAACAAAATAAAAATAACAAGTCTAAAAATAATTTTAATTTTATCACCTGCAAAAAAAGATTTACAGGAATAAAAATATTAAGTTTCATTTGTAATGTATATCGTATATATACTTTAATATATTAATAACATATCAAGTTGCTGCCTTCAAAGATAACGTATATTTTGAAGTCAATTGCACCAATGCATTTTAGCTCCTAAATTAAGAATTTTGACGAACATTTTCTTTGGATTTCATATTCAGTACTTAAACATGACACATACTGGAAAAAGCTTAACTTTATAATTAATGAATTGCATCAAACAAACACCAACAGGCGACAAACGTATAAGTAATTAAACAAAAATAATGAATAAATTGCAATTTTTTTTAATCTCAAGAACTTAATTTTTACACAAGAGAAAATTCATTGATCACAAGAATGCTAGAATTTGATGCAACATGAGAAATGCTAAAATTCGGATTACCGCGAAAATGTGCCATGTCTGAAATCTGTTTTAAGTAATTAATTCAACAATTTACATTATACAAATGGAAAACATTACTTTTCATTTGAAATTGCAACACCACGTACACATGGCATGATTAACATACATTTCATTTCACACACAGATCAATGATGCCAACACAAGAAACAATATTTCGATGAAACGTTGAACATACTAATCAGTCATTAAAAAACCATCATCTGAAGATTGTAGCACAAGTTGATGAGAAATAATTGCTCTATTAGACTTCAAGTGCACCAACGAATTGAATACAGCACATCTGTAGTTCACTGGGAGTCGAGTAAGGAATACAGTTTCGATGCACTGAAATATCTATTTAATGTTGAGAGTTCTTTCAATTCCAAAGCGTCCTGTGGCATACGATGCACTGACCAGAGAATGGTAGAAGATGCCATGTTCGAACATAATCAATTTCGAAGGCTGCATTTAGTTCTTAGTCCAGAAACAGTTTTTCCTTATCTCCTTTCACTTAAGAGATTCTGACATACTGGTTGACTTCATCGGCTACAGTTCAGAGTATCCGTCTTGAATTTTTCAGATTGATCACATGAAGAAGAAAAAACACTATTCATTTCTTACACAAGGTGGGAATTAAAAGCTTGGGACCACTTTTTCCCACCATCTTTAAATGAAATTTATCCTTTTTAAGGATTAATTCTGGGTTGAAGATTCAACTATGAAAAATAAGTTAATGAGTTTCGAAAAGTCTCTGCAGTACTTTTATCCACGTAGCAAATGCTGTTCTTCTCCTTCCATTACAAATTCATGTTTTTTATTTCTGTCTTTAGATGAAAAAGCTTTTTTCAGCATGCATGCATTTTTTTTCTAAATTTAATTTCAGTGTGTATGCGAGAACGCTTTTTTTTTAGCCAGAAAACTTACTATTATTTTTCAAGTCTTTATCTCTTCCCTTGCAAGTTTTTTTTTTCATTTCTATAACCAGGGAATATGTTGTTGTTGTTGTTGCTGCTGTTTCTGTCAGCCTTTTATCTTTCTTTTTTTTTTCATTACTTTTTTTCTTATCTTTTCCTGCCAGCAGTTTATTTTTTTTTTTCGTTTCTGC